>CM077158.1:45983770-46179122 GCA_039583875.1 Platanthera guangdongensis | reverse complement strand
AATCATATATTGCATTTTATTTATGTGTTAGCATATATCTGCGTAGAGATAGGATGCATCGTGTTGAGCGTGGTCAACCGAGTCGTGGACACGAAGGGGAACAACCACCCCAGTTGTTTTTACCTTTCACCCACCAAATGACGGAATTAACTGAGAGTACCTGTCAATTGCGTGAAAGGTTAGCACACCTTAGAGGTAGGGTGAGTCGATTAGAAATACCCCCTCGAGCGTCAATGTCGCCGCAAATTCGAGATGAGCATTTGGTTCGTGCATATTGTGATGTTCCACGTCGCTATGTAGAAAGGTCTACCTTTAGGAGAAATCCTTTATTTGAGGATCATGACTACCTTTACACTCACTCCTACATAGATCCGTCACGGAGATCTTTACGATACTACGATGACTATACTCGATCGCTGTATACCACTACCAGAGATCATGTTGCCCCACCAACAAGTTCTCATTATAGAGACGATCCGTATGATGACCATCGTCGTTATTATACTCGTACCCGAGTGGATCCTATTGGTCCCTCGACACCTTATTATGAGGATAAGATTCAGTATTCCTATAGTTATCGATACTATACGTCTCCTTTATATGAGGAATCTGAGACTGCATATGTGCGACCACCACCGTATGTTCATAGGACACATGATCATCCACGAGCACGTCATGATTATGTTATGGACGATTGTCACGACTACACTCACGAGTCCTATAGAGGTCACTATCGTCAAGAGTACACCGCACCTAGTGATCCTTCTAGTGTTCCGATGATGAACAGTATGATAGACATTGAGGGTCAGAAAGAGCATGTCACTGCCCACGCCAGAGAGATATCACCCACTCTGTCTGATATCCTGATACAGGATGTGTGGAGTCAGCCCCCAGGTGAGTCTGCTCCACTTAGTGAACCCGTCCTTGATTCGATTTCTACTAGCTCTCCTTTGAGTGTAGATTCCTTGCACATTTCACCTAGTGGCGCACCGAGTCACATCACCACACCCGATGATGCATCAAGTCACATCACCACACCTGATGGCGCACCGAGTGACATTACAATCGGGAGCCGAGAGCTTAGTAGTGATCACGAGGTAGTCACTTCTACCCTATCTGGGAGTATGACCCCTTCTGACGGTTCATTTCTGGAGGACCAGCACTCGACTGATGAGTCATTTGACGACCCTCCTATTGAGCCTCCAGATGAGCCACCACGTCCATGTGTAGATGAGCTTATTCTGAGTCGTACACTTGTGAATTTTAAGACATGGATACCTGCTCCATTGTCTCACTTGATGTCGATAGTGCTTGGGTATAACCATCTATTGACTTGCACTCTAGATGAGTTCTTCTATGTCCCACCTGGTGAGCCTCCTGATGCCTCACTCTTCCTTAGCACATTCAGTACGGTTGTCACACTTTTATCTGAGAGCACTCCATCTGCTATTGGAGCCTACATTTGCACGCGTCGCATTTGCGACGAATTTTATTATACCCCTCCCGGTGAACCACCAGATGATCCGCATATAAGTTCACCACACATTTGGGATGTTTCCATCTTTAGAGACACAATCGAGTTCGAGGGTGCACTCGCTGATACGTTGATATTGTATCTGATCACTGATGTCTCAAGTTTGCACTTAAGTGTTCATCGCTCCCGCGATGAATTCTTTTATGATCCACCATCTGAGCCTCCTGATCATGTACCTCTCTCAGGAGTTGCTCTTGATATCTGAAACCATCGGTTTGTGGTGTTCATTGTGTTAGTAGCCATCTTTGCATTTGCATGATTTGCATAAAATATATTTCGAGCGGAAATTGCATAGTATTTATGATTTTATGCAACTCAATTTTAAAAGAGGCATAAAAGAGCTACTAATTTTAAAATGAATGACTTGATTATGGTTCGGCTAAATTCGGAACGGCTACCTTCTGGTACCGTAAAGAAGCTAGCTACCGTAGAACTGGACCCTTTCGAGTAGTAAATCAGATTGGGCAAAATGCGTATGAACTTGAGATGCCTTCCGTTTGGGGAGCAAATCCTGTTTTTAACGTAGCCAATCTGACTTAATTCTACGATTACTCGCACGAGTCTTTAGAATCTCCATTGTCTTCTTCTTCATTTGATTCTTCTAGGTTGGTGAGTGAGAGTGAGGAGCCACATTCAGGACATACCTTTATTCATTTCGCTACTGACACTTTCACTGTAATTCCTTCTGTTTTCACTAACAGTTTCAGGTTGAGCATGAGACGCCAGGAGAATATTCTATTCCAGTTCCCGAGCACATATTGTACCATGAACACTACTGATGATAGTTTTCAGAGATACTGGTTCATTGACATGAAGGTTGATTTTCCCGCACCACCGCTCGGAGCACTCACCAGAGATGAGTGATTTCGAGAGCGGGAGAGTTGGTGGAGACCAGTCCGAATCAAGTCACAAAAGTACCCGACGCCGCACCCGTCCGGACCACTATCGACCCTATGTCTTATATGTTGTATTGTGTCATTTATTGGGTTTCATGTTGTTGTATGGGGTGAAATATATATATATATATATATATATATATATATATATATATATATATATATATATATATATATATGTTTATATATAACACTTATAAATATAGATATATATATATATTAAACAAAATTTGTGGGGTAAGACAACACACACATATATATATATATGTGTGTATATATATAATTATAAAAATATATGATATATATATATATATATGTCTGTGTTGCAAAAGGGTATAAATGTATATATATATAAAACACGACAGTAGGTTAAAAAAGCAGCCCGTGCAAATTTCCCCGGTTCAGTTCCCTCACAGGCGGCCCGTGCAACTGTTCATCTTCCGCAACTAGGCGCGATCGACGGCTCCCGTCTCCGCCATTGTTGACCGCAGGAGTTGCGGATTTCACGCCGCCGCTTACTCCGGAGCTCCAACCGCCGGCCACGTCTGCATCTCCACGCATCTTCGGCCCACGAACATCGGCATCAAGGCGCCGCAGAACACGACCACAACCCCTGCAGTTTCAGTTTCAGCCTGTCCAAATCTGTGCCATGGCCGCACGTTCCATGCTTTAGGCGATTAGGGATTTCTATTTTTTTTTCCTCTACTTCTTTGTTGTAACCCTATAAAAGGGCATGCATTTTGTATTTTGGAGCTTGTTGAAAAATGTGATGAATGTTGATGAGAATTGAAATCTGATGTTTCGTTTCCTGTAACTGTTAGAGGAATATATTGAAATCGATTTGCTGTGTGCGTTTGCTTGCTGTTGCCTTCCAATGGAAAGAGATGATGAACAGTTATTGTAGAAGTTTAAGTTCGCTGCTTCTTATTTCCTGTTAGGCGTGAGGATTTCTGTGTGAATTCCTGTTAGAGTTAGGTGTTTAGGTGTGCTGTAGAAAGTTAGGCATGTTTCATGCTTCGTGTGAGAGCTGTAGGAATTAGGTGTTGTGAGAAAGAGCTTGCTGCTAGTGTAGAAGATGAACAGTCGTATTTGAGAGAGAGGAGTTGAGGGATGCTGCTTGTCCCTTTATTTCATTCTTGTTGCTTGTGTGGGTTGTTTTCGGTTGATTATCACTGTTAGCTTAGGTGATCGCTTGAGTGATTTGAGTTTCCTGTATGTTTTAAATTGCTGTGAAGTTTTCCGGAGAAGATCATGAACAGTAATTTCTAAATTACTGTGGACTTATTGTTGAACAGTAACATTACTTTACTGTTCCTCAACCATGCTGCCGTGAGTTAAACTAGGTGAAGAGGAGGCTTGCTGTATTTGATTTCTATTGAAGAGGTAGGTTAGGTGATGAATTGTTAGGTGATTTAGAAACTTAGGATTGTGATTCAACTGTGGGAGTCTTGACCCATTTGAGCGTTAGAGATTTCGTGGAGCCACCGTGAGTGTTTGTGAATACGTGGATCCACCCTGAGTGTGAGAGCGAGTGAATTTTAGGAATGTTAGTTTGTGGCTTTTTACTTATTGAGTGATTCCGTGGAACCACCTTGTGTGAGGGAGAGATTTGATTCTTTGGTGCCCGTATGCGATAGCGGCCGACCTCGGAGCGGAGATCGGAGGTGACGAGGAATTCTCGCGTGATCGCCCTCGACTTCGAATATGGAAGACGTCTCTTCCGTGGGTAATTGTTTCTTTCTTTTCCTTTGTGTGCGCCTCAATATTTTCTCGTAGGATAATAGATTGTTTCCCGGGTTTTCGCCTGAGTTTCGTCAGCAAACGCTACGTCGAAAACTCCAAACGGAAACGTATTTGGAGTTCACGATTTCCGTTGTGCTACGACAAAAAGGAACGGAACGAAAGTTACGAGTTTCCTTCCCGGATCTAAAACTGAACCATTTTTAAGAAATTTCATTGTCTAACAACATAGTGATTTCGTGCCTACAAAATTATGTTGTTTAATTTCATAACTCTGTGCAACGCCCACTCAATTTTTTTTAAAAAACTAAAAAAAAGTCATATTTTGTTGCATGCATTTAGGATTTCCTAGAAATAGCCGACAGGTGCGTAAACCCTACGCACTGTCCTGCATCACATAGGAAATACAACATTATCATCTAACACTCCCCCTCAAGTTGGCTCATGGGTATCAACCAGATTCAATTTATTATATAGAAATTTCATTCGAAGTTTAGAAATTCATTTAGTAAGAATATACGCAACTTGGTCTCTGGTGTTTTGTATGTCCTTCATATTTCTCCTTAACAAAATGACAACCAACCTCAATGTGTTTTGTATGTTCATGAAAAACATGATTACTAGAAATTTGTATTGCAGAATAACTATCACACCATAGTAAAGTGGGATCTTGAACAAGATGTCCTCTTTCACGGAGGGTCCATCTAGTCTACATAATCTCAGCAACAGTATGAGACAGCTCGATATTCTGCTTTTGCACGACACTTTGCAGTTGTGGATTGTTTCTTACACTACCAAGAGAAGATTTTCATCCATAAAGATAGTGAACGGTGTAGTCGACTTCCAAGTGGCTAAACGGCCTGCCCAATCAAAATCACATTAAACTTCTATATTGGAGTTTCCTCAATTGTTATACAAAATCCTGAATCTAGGATTTTTCTTTATATATCTGACAATCTGAAGAACAGATTCCCATTGAGAGTTGGCTGTGATTGCAGTAAATTGGCAAACATTACATATTGCATGTAATATTTGTGTGATTCATGGTAAGATAGTTTAGTTTTCCAACTACTCTTTGATATTTCTCTGGTAAAGCAAATAATTTACTTTTGCCAAAGAGACTCTTTTCTTCTGGTTTGAGAGGAGGTCATAGGATCCTACATAGACATCACTAGATTAGTTATCAAATCAAGAGCATATTTTTCTCTGATATATGAAGACAGAATTATCATAATTTGTGACCTCTAAGCTAAGGAAGCAACGCAATGAGCCCGGATCTTTTGTTTAAAAATTTGAGTGTAATAATGCCTTGAGATTTATTATCCCTTTTGAATTACTCCATGTGATAACAATATCATCGATATACATCACTAATCGGATAGTGACTATAGTAGAGGTCTTATAAAAGAGGGGGAAACTTTTTCTCACTCTTTGTAAGACCAAATTGAGTGACCACGGATCTAAACCGAGTAAACCATGCTCAAGGAGATGGCTTCAACCCATATAGAGACTTCTTGAGGTGGCACATTATGTTATCTCCTCCTCGGCAATGAAACCAGGTCGTTGTTCCATAGACACCTCTTCATCTAATGATCCATGAAGAAAAATATTTTTTATATCCAATTGGAGCAGGGGCCACTCATGACAGGCTACGAGAGATAGGAGTAGGCAAATGAAGAACATTTTAGTGATGGTTGTAAACATTTCATCATAGTCAAGTCCATAAGTTCGCAAGTGGGCTTTCAAACGATCAAGGGAACCATCTGCATTAACTTTGATAGTATATTCATTTGCATCTAATAGCATGATTGCTAGAGGGCAAAAGAACTAGGTCTCATGTTTGATTTAGTTGGAAGGCATCTAATTCATCTTGCATTGCAGCATCACAATCAAGATGAGTGTGTGCATCAACAACGGTGGATGGAATGTCATACCGATTAAGTGTGGATGTCAATGCAATATAAGAAACAAATAAACCTTGATAGAAAGTGACAAACAGAGGTTTGTCCCGACACGCACAATATTCCTTACGCACTACAATGGTTGGCTTCGTGCCAGAAGGTAGAGCATCAACATTCACGCAAGCAGGTTTTCCTAAGGAACAATCACATGACTATCGTGGGAAGGGCCGAAGAGGTAACCTGAGGTGGGTTTGGAGATGTGCTAACAGAGGAGTGACGAGAGTAAACTTAACCCCAAAGAGGGCTCAGAATGTCTTTCAGGGAAACGATGGCAGGTTCGAGACGGGGTACAACAACAGAAACAAGAGAAAAGTCAATAGTTGTGGAGTCATGAGTAATAGGAAGATAGGAATCGGATTCAAGAAAAACAATGTCAGCAAAAATAATGAATCTTTTCAAGTCAGGGGAGTAACATTTGTAACCTTTAGTAGTATATGAATATCTGAGGAATATACACTTTAAGGAGCGAGTTTCAAGTTTGGAAACAGTGGGACGAGCATTCCTAACTTAGCAGACACATCCAAATACGCACAAAGGTAATGGTTGGCTAGAATGAATGAGTAATAGAGTATGGTAGGGTGTCTCTCCCTGAAGAATATGAGAGGGAAGGCGATTAATTAGACATGTGGTTGTAAGGACATCACCCCAAAAATGTTTTGGAACTTGCATATGAAGAAGAATGGCACGAGTAACTTCAAGGATGTGGCGATTTTTCGTCCAACCCTATGTTATTAAAGGCGCAAGGCGCACCGAGGCACAAAGGGGTCCCGCAGCCTAGGCGCGAGCCTGAGGCACACGAGGCGCAAAAATGGGCAAAAAAATAAAATTAGGGAATCGGGCGCCCAATTCATGGAAATTTAGGGAATTGGGCGCGCTATTCATGGAAATTCAGCGAATCGGGCGCCAAATTCATGGAAATTCAAGGAATCGGGCGCCCAATTCAAGGAAATTCAGCGAATCGGACGCCCAATTCATGGAAATTTAGCGAATCGGGCGCTCAATTCATGAAAATTCAGCGAATCGAGCGCCCAATTCATGGAAATTCAGCGAATCGGGCGCCCAATTCATGAAAATTCAGCAAATCGGGCGCCACTTCATGGAAATTCAGCGAATTCGGCGCCCAATTCATGGAAATTCAGCGAATCGGGCGCCCAATTTATGAAAATTCAGCGAATCGGGCACCCAATTCATGGAATTTCAGCGAATCGAGCGCCCAATTCGCTGAAGCGCCCGATTCGCTCAATTTCAGCAAATCGGGCGCCCAATTCTCTCAATTTCGGCGAATCGGCACCCAATTCGATCAATTTCGGCGAATCGGGCGCCCAAGTCGCTCAATTTCAGCGAATTGGGCGTCTCGGGTGCGCCTCGGGTGCGCATCAGGGGCACCTAAGCGCGCCTCAGGCACATCGCCCGCCTAAGGCTTGCTGAAGCGCACTGGAGTGCGTCCGGCGCCTCAGGCGCACGTTTTGATAACACAGGTCCAACCATACCCTTTTGTTAGGGAGTATTAACACAAAGAGGTTGATACGGGATGCACTTATCTAAAAGGAAAAAGGATACAAATTAATATAAGTGTTCTCTTCCATTATCAGTGAGAAGATATTTAATAGGAAAAAAATTGAGTAAATATTTCATTCCACAGATTTTCAAAAAGAGAAAAAAGCTCATAACTATTTTCATTACGCTCACCCAAGTCATGCGAGAGAAATCATCAATAAAAATAACATAATATTTACAGTTTAATAAAGTTGGCATAAGACAGGGTCCCCAGACATCAGAATGAAATAAATCAAACGGTGCAGTAGCTCATACATTAGTACAAGAGGGGCATAACTAACTCTATAATGTTGTTTAGGAAAGTAAAAAGACTCGCAATTGAGATGGGAAACATTCTCCAAATTAGGATACAAACGACGCAGAACAGGGATAGATGGATGGCAATGATGATAATGGAGATCTAAAAACGTGGCAGAAGCAGCAGAAACAAGAAGGCGGGATATCATCCAGGAAATAGACTCCACCATTCAGCTAGTATGGCTCGTCAACTATTCCTAAAATACACAACCAACATATGTAAATATAGCAATGCAGTGTAATCTTATGGATTGTCATAAGCAGATAGTGGAACGTGAGTAACAGATGGCAAAGGCATGTCGGGAGTTACATCACAGCTATCAAACCTAACAATTAGTACAGTCGACCCACTATGAGGCTTGTGCGAATGCAAGAAATCTGAGGTACTAGTAAGATGATCTTAAGCCCCAAAATGCTCCAGCCAACGAACAGGTCGCTGAGAAGTACACACATTGGCTGAATTAGTCTGAGCTATGACAACACTATGGGTCGGAGGCTCAATATGGTGAACTTGAAGACGACAATACTCCTCTTCTGATAACTCATTAGTTTGTTGGGTCCCAAATCCAAACGCTGAGTCAGTAAGGTGGCAAAGCATGAAAACGGAGGAGGCTTAGTTGCCCACTCAGCCTTCCCATGCACAACCCAACAAGTTTCTTTGGTATGTTCGTGACGCCGGCAATAAGTGCAACGTCTCGTATCGGTATGACGGCCACGACTAGTGAAACCACCTTGGCAACTACCGCTTCCACCACGAGAAGCAAGTGCCAACGGATCAGCAGAGCAACTATGTAATGTAGATAAAGTAATAATGGAGGTTCCCACCTTGGTTAGAAAATGGTACACAATCATGCTAGCGGTCTGCAAAGTAGAAGGGCTGACTAACCGAGGGATCCATAGAACTCAGCAAAGGAGCAAAAATTCAACTACCATCATTATATCAATCCTCATGCTTTTGACTGCCCACTATATAAATTGGGAGCCTAGTAAGATGGAGCATACATCGTATGTCAGACAGAATAGTAACCCCCTTTTTCCATAGTTGGAAGTTTGATGAGGTAAGGATGGTAGTGGAAAGTCTGGCATTAGAAGGAAATGTATTATTGTAGTCCCCAAGGTATGGTCGTAAGGGATATAAATGGTAGATGAGGATGCATTGTCATTCTTCGTCAAGATCAAGGGATAAAAAAGTTTCCTTGGGCTTAATTAGGGCACTTAGATTATCTACGACAGGAGGTAAGGAATAGAAATGAAGGAAGCTAGGTATTCATTTAATATTTGAGGAGCCCGCACTCGTGGTCAAACAACTAAGAGGAACAACAACAACGACATGACCGATTGATGGGATAAGCGTCGAAGGAACTCGTTGACCGCGGTACAAGTGAAGGGAGAATGTCGATCGACGGATGCAAGAGCCCACTTCGTCGACCATAGCTTCATCGGGATCGAGACTACTTCAACGAAATTTGAGGTTGCTTTGACGAGAACCAACTTCATCATTAGTCAGAAGGTCAGTGAGACCCTAGCTTCGATGAGAACCGAGACTATTTTGATAAGGCCCTAGTTTCGTCGAGAGGGCTAGGTCGAGGATCGATCAGCGAGAGAGATGCAGGATCTAACGGAGCCAGGTCGACGGAAGCCAGTCGGCTTTGATCATAAGGCAGACGAGTTCGATCGTCTGCCAGACTGCTTCAAGATGTGGGATTCACCCTAAGGGGGGCTCTAATACCATGTTAAGAGTTTTGGAGGTCATGATACCTCAATAGAGGTCCAAGAATATATATATATAGAGAGAGAGAGAGAGTCTGAAATACACAAATATAGGAAATACAACATTACCATCAGACAATTACTATGTTATATTTTGTACTCAATTTAATCTAAATTTTTTAATTAAGAAACACATGGTATTATTTTATCAGTTTGTATTGAATATCCATTTATGATTCCTGTTAGATTCCTCAAAGAAAAAGAAATAATCTACCAACCAAAATGATCAAAATATGTGACATGTCCATGTGGAAAATTTTTAAAGCCCTGATGAGTTTCTGATTTTTGTACTTGATCAGTGGGGCCCGTCTTATTAAAACCAACAGAAGATGAGGCAAGTATTAGTCCCACGTTGCTGTTCAGTAAGAACAGGAATGGATTTAAAAGGCGCTAGCAGTACTTCGTGTCAGAGCTAGAGAAGGTGTAAGTTTAGAAATTATTTAATTATATAAGCCAAAAGGATCCGAAGACTAAGGCAAAAGATTTAAAATAATAATGTGCCAAAAGAAAGACAAATAATTGGCTGGAAGAAAAAAATATGTAAATATGGTCGCCTGAAAATGCAATTTTTTTGAAGTCATGGGGAGTAAAATCATAACTCTCTTGACCGGTCAGAAGATGATCAGTAACCCACACAACTCACATTTGTATTAGTATAAAATGTCTAAAAAATTCAGCAACAACAGCTAGAGGATTCACTACTTAATATAATTACATATATTTACCCACTATTTCTCCTTCACAATTACGCCGATTACCTGCATCCAATTTGATATATGACAAATTTCTCACTAACGAAGTCTTGACTACCTCAAAATGTCATACATCTCTTATACCACCATCAAACCTTTTATCAAATGATCACTCAAGCTTACATAATCGCTAACTTCGCAAATTATCACAACATACCATGCAAATCCCTCAATCTCATTAACTACAGGCAGCGCCTGACTCACTACCACATCGACCTCACATGTATTCTTACGTGTCATCATTAACATATCTTGCTCCCCATTTCCATCAATGGACAAACTTCCTCGTTTTTGTCAACATATCCGCTCAAGTTGTGCCTCCAGTAGAGAGCAGAACTGTACGGCTCCCTCTTATAATTGTGTCAAATTCCAAATCACAGTATAACCCATCTATGCTTATTTATAAACTGTCCCCGATTCTTTGGAGTACTCCCTTAATCATCTTAAATGCATGCATTCCAATCAGTGGCACATCTTCGAATTTCATAAAAGCAAGTATCATTTAGCAAATGATGAATTGAACATTGCAATAGGTAAATCGTGCATCATAGCTAAAACCAAGTGTCGGTCTTATGGCTAACCACATTGATAAAAGTATTTGAATGTATCTAGGCTAGATAACACTATTAACAGCAATATACAAACAACCCTGAAAAAACGAAACATGAGATCAAATGCTAAAAACAAGAAATGCAAACTACAGACCCCTTGTATTTGCCTGACTTTGTTTCCCTGACTCTGGATTATGGCCCTAAGAAAAAAAACTAGTCGAATAAATTAGATCATGAGAAAACTATGACATCTCCAATGAACTAAAAAAAAGAGCTACAAGGGAAAACCAATGCATGATGGGGTCCTTGTATCAAGTGCTTGTAAAATGCACTAAAACAACCCCATTGGGGAACAATAAACCAACATTCAATTGTATGTGGTACACATTTTAGAGGGAATTTCAGTAATAAAAAAGAAGTTAAAAGTTTATTGTTTGAGATGGCAAAACGAAACAAAAAGTATTACAAAAAAAAAAGATATTGGACGGCATTAGATAATAGTTCAAAAAAATATAAGGAACCTTAAAAAATATTCTTCCAAGATCTTGTAGGGGCTCTGTACGCTCAAAGAATGAAATAAGATACTCCAGAAAGTGTGTCAAATAGTCCTTGTATTGCCTGCATGTTTTAATCACAGATAAGAATGCAGTAACATTATATATATACTATTAGTAGTTTTTTAAACAATGAAGACACTTGAGAAAAGCTAGTTCTTTGATAATAAAGTTTCATATGAAAGCATATAGAATTTAAAGCTGATAAATTTAAAAAATCTATTTGAGGTACAGTCTCAGAAAACGTTTAACAACGAAGTTCAAACACTGAAAAATCTTTCTAAAATGTTTTGAACCATTCAGTTTTATTTAAAAAAACAAGAAAAATTTAGTGAATCAAGCAACAATCTAAGGCTAAAAAATGCAACTAATTCTACCTTAAAATTTAATAAACCAAGTAACAATCTGAGCTAAAAAAGGAAATTAATTCTACCTTGTTAGCTTTAGATGGCGAGGAATCTTGTGAAACTGGGAAAATATATCCAGAAATGCTGAATATTCAATGTGCTCTCCAAATTTTGAGTTAATATACAAATTATATAACTCGTGCAGGTCAAGATGCCGTCCAAAAGCTTCCTGTGAACATACATTATACGTATTAAACAAGGTAGTGTATAATACAACATTTTTGTTGGACACTGTAGGTATGTTTCACAATTAAAATTTTAAACGAATAAATGATAAATAAAAAGAAGAAAGAAAAATTAGATTGTCAACCAAGATGAAAAAAATGATCCAAGTAGATCATCTGTTGATTCTAAGGCTGGTCAACATGAGTCTACATCTTACCATACATGCCAGCATGATCCTACACGCAAAACCATTAATTCCTGCAGAAATTAAAATACATATATCACAACGCAGCTTCCAGTCAAATTCATGTCTCAGTTCTAGCAAAATGAAGTAAAAGCAATAATCCCGAAACACTAAATTAGCATACCAGATAAGAATCAATTAGAGAACCATGTTAGGAGTTGAAATCATGTTTTCAGGACAGGCTAATCCAAAAACATAATTACAACTGACTGTATAAAAATGGTAGCTTATGAACTAGTCAACATACAATGATTCATGTAGTAAAGATTACAACATTCAGTTTATGGAATTTTTTGTGTTGTTAAGAATTTAAAAGTCCTGGAAGTACTGATCATAATGATAGGTATTTATAAGTTGAACCAAAATATACATGAAATGTTTTAAGGGATTTCACATACAACTTATCATCAAATACCTAAATTTATTTCAACAAATCATAAAAGTTATCATAACAACTTCCTCTATTTGATGTGGATAATTTTTTATATTAATCTAGTTAAGTGTAGTATGTTATAGCAATTTAGTATTTCATCAAATAGAATGCACTGACAGAATATCCCCCTGCTAAAAAAATAAGCATGACTAATATTACTACAACAATCATAATAATAAATGAATAATAAAGAATTGTGTAACAATTCCTCTCGACTATTATTTTAGAATTAATTTAGCTGGGATAACCTAACAAAGCCTACAAATTAAGCATACTTTTTGTGTTGGAAGCAGGAGTTTCATATCTACCCTGACATTCAAACAAGTTAATTGTAAAAGAACTGCAAAAGCAAAGATGTGTAAATGGAATCAAGGGAGATGCATATGCAGGTGATATATGTTCAATGCATGCAGTGTTGCTAGATTCATGCTGTCCATGACTCCTTGCAATACAGAATAAGATGGAAAGATTCAGCTCGGACAAAAATAAAGATGAGAAGCTTAGGAGAGCAAAAGAGTGTAATGGTGGATCGTACTCATCAAGTTAAGTGATGCATCCCATTTTATTGGTAAATGATAAGTGATAACTAATGAAAAAATATTCACATTCACTATGATTTCAATTAGAAGTGGGAAATAACATCTCTTCATTGCCTCCACCCGTCCGCTCTCCAAAGCAAAAAAAATGCAGCTTTTTAAAGAAAGTTTAATGTCTCGAAATGGCAATGGCAATAAAATCAAAAGGATGACCCATAAAAAGTTGCAAAACAATAAATTCTAATTCATCGAATATCCATTTTACGGCACCCAAGCACAAACAAATTGAAAAGTTAAAAAAAAAATCCACAGCTCCTAATCTAAATTCCATGCTCCTTTTAATAGCTTCCCTAAAGAGAAAAACAAGTCGGCATCAGCCTGGAGCAATCATTTGATTGCATCCTTGTGATCTATAGATTATGGATTTCAAATATGAAAGCAATAATGCATAGTCAAGGCTGTGTGCAATGACCCCATCCTAAGCACCACATTGGCAGGAAGGCTTAAGCAACCGGGTATGCCTTTTCTGAAGAGAAGAATCAAGAAAACTAACAGAGAAGTATAATTAATATTAGAAGATCACCAATTATACGTTCACTAATCAACACCTCTAAAGGTTGAATGTTGTTAGTACTACCCAAACAACAAACATGTAATTATGCACGTGTCCAATGAGCTACTGAATGTTACTTAATGCTATCCAAATAAAAACAAGTAATTATACATGTGCCAGATGAACTAGCTGTGTTTGCACAAAAGTAGATACGACTTAACTGACTAACTCAAGATAACTGACACAGGACGAATCTATAGCCGGCGAGATATGCGGCGACTTAACCCTACATGTTATGCAAAAGTCCGACGGTTAGATCACAATTGAATAATAATTAAAACATCTCACGCAGATAAATTCAAGACAAGGCACAATAATTAATTTGGGTGAAACAAGCTTAGGCTTTCCTCCGCGTGGAGGGTCAAAGCAAGACAGCGCGGCAAATAAACCCTGCAAATCATAATAATAATCTAACTGTAGAGAGAGCTCAAATCTTGTAAGGATGTATTCAGTATCAAAATACAATGAGAGAATACAAATATATAGGATAGAGAAGGTGAGAAGAAATACAAGATGTGGGACTAAGGAGAGAAGAAGGAAAACTAATAAAAGGGGCCTAATAATGGGCCTGTTACATGGGCTTTTCTAACACTCCCCGCAAGCTGGAGTGTACAAGTCGTATGCGCCAAGCTTGGATAAGCACTGATAGAAGAGGGTACTAGGTAGAGCCTTCGTGAGGATATCGGCAACTCGTTCGGTACCCGGAACATGCTTCAGTTCAATCTTCATCATGTGAACTTTCTCCCGGATGAAATGACAATCTAATTCCATATGCTTTGTTCGTTCGTGAAAGACTGGGTTCTTGGCTATGTGTATGGCAGCTTGGCTATCACAAAAGAGGAGAGTCGGTGAAGAAAGTTTTACCCCAAGGTCAGTAAGAAGGCTCTCAAGCCATGTGAGTTCCGAAACCACAGATGTCATTGTCTGATATTCTGCTTCAGCTGAGGATCGAGCAACCACCGCTTGTTTCTTGCTTCGCCAGGTGATCAGATGCCATATGTGCAAAAATCGTTGGTTGATCGTCGATCATCGAGGGAACCAGCATAATCAGCATTAGAGTATGTCACCAATGTTGGGGTTGAAGAAGAGGTTTTGTATACTAATCCTTGGCCAGTAGCTGTTTTAAGTTATCGGAGAATCCGTTCAACGGCCTGTAGATGAGAGCTTCGAGGAGAATGTATATACCGACTGACGATACCAACAACAAAGGATATATCTGCTCTTGTAACCGTTAGGTAGATCAGTTTCCCAACAAGACAGCGATATTATTAAAGATTTTGAAGCAGAAGATCAGAATTTGAGGCCTGAGCACATAGCTTGTGATATACATCCATTGGAGTGTTCACAGGCTTACAGCAGGAGTAGCCTGCATCATGAAGGAGATCAAGGCAGCACATTTGCTAAGAGAGGACAAGGTCATCTGGTCGTCTGGAACCCTCTAGACCCAAGAAGTACAGAAGATTCCCCAGATCTTTTGTTTGAAATACGGAGCTCAGATGTTATTTGACTGCTTGTATTCCGTTAGAGTCGTTTCCAGTAATGATGATGTCGTCAACGTAAACCAATAGGAGAACCGTTCATGTTGCTAAGTGGCGAGTGAATAACGAGAAATCTGTCGAGCTCCGAGTAAAGCCAATTTCCCGTAAGGCCTTACTAAACTTGTCAAACCATACCTGAGGGGATTGTTTAAGACCATAGAAAGACTTCAAAAGACAACAAACTCGAGACTCCCCCGTGGTCTCAAACCCGGGAGGTTGGTGCATGTAAACCGTTTCCTGGAGATCGTCATTCAGAAAGGCATTCTTTATATCGAGTTGAAGTAAGGGCCACTGGCGGTGCACAGCCACGGAGATGAGGACACAAACCGTTTTAAGCTTGGCCACAGGAGAAAAGGTTTCGTCATAGTCGAGACCTTGTTGTTGGGTGAAGCCGCGAGACACCAGATGAGCTTTGAGTCTGTCAATGGTCCCATCAGCAGCATGCTTGATGACAGACTCATTTGCACCCAACCAGTTTCTGACCAGGAGGAAGGGGTACCATGGTCCAAGTTTACTTTGCCCAGAGAGCTGTCATTTTCTCGTCCATGGCGGCGCGCCAGCCAGGATGTTAGAGAGCCTCCTGCACAGAGTTAGGAACAGAAACCGAGGACACTGAAGTTGCAAATGTCCGAAGGTGGGGAGAGAGGCGATGCAGGGAGACAAAGTTCGCCGGCGGATGAGCAGTGGAGGCGGGCACCGGATCAGCAGGGCTCGGAGAAGCCAAGGTCGAGGCCGACTGCAGAAGGGGAACGGAACAAGGAGGGCGACGATTGTAGACACGGATAACAGACGGCTTGGAAGGAGGGATATGGGTCAGGAAGAACCTGTGGAAGAAGCGCAGTAACGGGGATGACAGATCGTGGGAGGGATGGCGGTAGAGGTGTCGATGGTAGAGGAGTGGGTAAAGGAGGAGACAAGAAAGGTTGATCTTCCCGGAAGG
Source organism: Platanthera guangdongensis (assembly GCA_039583875.1). Lineage (NCBI taxonomy): Eukaryota > Viridiplantae > Streptophyta > Magnoliopsida > Asparagales > Orchidaceae > Platanthera > Platanthera guangdongensis. The sequence continues at coordinate 46,162,634 of CM077158.1, read as the reverse complement.
TAACATCAGCGGACACGGAGACCTTCCGGGTAACCGGAGAATAATACACATAGCCGACAAAAATATGTTTAGCCGCGCGGGGATCCAACTTGTCCGTGGACGGACCCAGAAGTTGGACGAAGCAGGTGCAGCCAAAGACCCTGGGTGTCAGAGGGAAGGCCGGAACGAAGGAAAATAGGAGGCTGAACGGAGTGGCATAGTGGAGAACAAAGGAAGGGAGACGATTGATGAGAAAAACAAGCAGTGGAGACCGCAAAGTTCCAGTACACTTTCAGAACATGCATGCGAATCATGAGGGAGCGGGAAACGTCGAGCAGGTGGAGATTCTTCTGTTCGGCAACGCCGTTTTGCTGGGGGGTGTAGGCACAGGATGTCTGATGAATAATACCGAACTCGACGCACAGATTTGCAAATTCGTGGCTAGTGTACTCGAGAGCATTATCGGTGCGTAACGTTTTTATGGTAGTGGAGAATTGCGTACGAGTCTCGAGCACAAAAGCCCGAAACACGCGAGGAAGCTCGGAGCGATCACGAAGTAAGTAAAGTCACGTCGTGGGGGAGTAATCATCAATAAAGGTGATAAAGTAGCGATAACCAGAAATACTAGTAATTTTGAAAGAACCATAAACATCGGAGTGCATTAAATCAAAAGGAGCCGAGCTCCGAGTACAATGTGCGGGAAAGGAAGAACGCGGCTGCTTGTCGAAAATACAAGAATCACACTGAAAGGGAGAAAGAGATACATCAGGAAGCGCCTTCTGGAGGACCGGATGAGGGGCATGCCCAAGACGGCGATGTCAATCAACGGATGAGACGGAGGAGAGGACGGTAGGAGATGCATCGAGAAGGTAGAGCTTGTTGTACAATCGACCTCTACCAATGATAATCTGCGTATGTCGATCCTGTATCACAAAAGCAGAAGAGGTGAATGTGACAGGGCAATCCATATCAGTAGTAAGACGAGCAACAGACAGTAAATTAAACGGGGAGCCCGGAATATAAAGAGTCGAGCGAAGAGAGATGGTGGGGTTGAGGGAGAGGTCAGTGCAGCAAGAGACCGGAACAAGCGCCCCATTAGCCACGGTGATACACTTCGGATGAGGAGCATCCGAGTACCTGGGCGGCCGCAGCGAGGTGATGTGATGGGTGGCACCCGAGTCCAAGATAGATCGCAGACTGGAGGAAAAGCAAGTTGTACCTGCAGTGGAGGTGGAGGCAATAGAGGCTGAAGGAAGGCTGAGCAGCCCATGGAGTTGTTGTAGGTGTAGGATAACGGCCTCAATGTCGGTACTTGTGGCAGAAGAGCCGTCGGCTGCAATAACAGCAGTCGGACGAGGTGGGTGGTCATGTTTCTTATAGCAAACTGCCTCAGTGTGGTCGTCCCGGCAGCAATAGGAACACTTTGGGAGGCCCCAACCACCACGCCCCCTTCCGCGGGAGCCCGATCGTCCACCACGAGCAGAAGACGGTGGGGGAAGTAAGGGGGGAAGGGACTGCTGGAGAAGAGCTGGAGAGGAGGGGCAGGAGTATCCAGGGGCAGTGACACTCGAAGGAGCATAGAGCAAGCATCAGATAAGGAAGGAGTAGTAGCCGAAGCCAGAACCTGAGCTCGGATACTCTGAAGGTGCGGCGGGACACGAGCCATCATCATGGCGATGCAGACGGCCTCCTTTTAAGTGCGTTGAGCGGCAAGATCAGTGGTAGAGGGCTGATGCTGGATCCAGGCCTCTGCAAGAGTCTTAGCACGAGCAACAAACGAAATCATGTCCACAGTCCCGCCAGCGTCGAGAGCCTGAAGATCGGTAATAATGTCATAGAGGTGCTGGAGGCTGTCCTTGCCCGAGTATAATGAGTGAAGCTCATCCCACATAGCTTTGGCGGTCTCATGATACATGACCATCTGGTAGGGCTCAACCTCCAGGGAGTTGAGGAGCCAAGTTTGGACGCGATCGTCGTTGCGCAGCCAATCGTCGGGAGAAGCAGAAGGAGGTCCCTGAGTGAGATGAACCACAATGCCCTTGGCCTGAAGAACTCGGCGAACCGAGTGCACCCATGGGATGAAATTCTTCTTGACAGACAAGGAAATTGTGGTGATCCGCAGCTCGTCGCGGAGGTCAGGAGGAGTCGGGCGGTCTGCAGAGGAGGTAGCCGTCGGGCTGGTGGAGTCAATGGAGCTCATAGAGACAAGAGAGGCCACAGCGAGTAGGAAGGGGCGCTGTAGGAAGAAGAGGGTGATGCGGGTAGACCAGGTCGCCGCGGGTTGAAGAAGTCGTCGCGGATTGACGAGGTCGTCGCGGGTTGAAGAGGTCGCCCCGGGTTGACCAGGTCGCCGCGGGTTTGAAGAAGTTGTCGCGGGAGAGCACACATGCACGACAAACTCGTGCAGTTACACGAGAGGCCGCAGCGGGTAGGCAAAGCGACAAGAGCAGCGGATTGAAGAAGAGGTCGCGACCGGGTTGACCAGGTCGCCGCAGGTTGAAGAAGTCGCAACGGGAGAGCACTCTTGCACGACAAGCCCGCGCGATTACACGAGAGGCCGCAGCGGGTAGTCAAAGCGACAAGAGCAGCGGATTGAATAAGAGGCTGCGACCTAAGCGCGGAGAAACAGACTGCACCGGTCACAGTGGGCACACTACGGCCAAAGAAGGAGTGACAAGAAAGGTCGGCTCGAACAGAAACAGAGAGAGGTCGCAGCGGTGAGGGAGAGACCGCGCGGGAAGACAAGGAGAGTGAGCGAGAAGGAGAGGCCGTGACAGGGGAAGTCGAGCGGCAAAGAGATGGCAGCGGGTAGGAGAAGCCGTGATAAGACTAGGCCGCGAGTAGGAAAACTCGAGCGGCAAGACCAGGCAGCGGCTAGCGTGGGAAGAGCAAGCGACTAGTGAGAGAAGGCGATGCCCACCTGGCAGAGGGAGGAGAGTTCGCAGTGGGTAGAGAAGAAGTCGCGCGATTAGAAGGAAGTGGGAAAGGGCCCCCACTTGCCAAAGAGAATACTATAAAAGGAGATGGAAGCAGAGGAGGATGCCACGGGAATGGAGGGGAAGAGAAACGGGTAGAATTTTCTAGCCACAGGGGGGTAGAAAAGCAACAGGGCGCGCCTTGCGCAAGAAGGGAAAACCGTGCGGTTTAGTAAAGGCCAGCCGCAAGGATAGACCGGGCGGTTAGCAGAGTGCTAGTCGCAAGGAGAGACCGAGTGGCTCTGATAACATGTAGAGAGAGCTCAAATCTTGTAAGTATGTATTCAGTATCAAAATACAATGAAAGAATACAAATATATAGGATAGAGAAGGTGAGAAGAAAACCTATACAAGATGTGGGACTAAGGAGAGAAGAAAGAAAACTAATAAAATGGGCCTAATAATGGGCCTATTACATGGGTTTTTCTAACACTAACAAACCACCACAATACACGATATTCAAACTAATATAATGATTCAATCTAATATAAAAATACTGAAAATAATAATCCAGTACAACGAAATCTCAACAAATACTGGGCTGACCAAGGCACTGAAGAATCCGGAGCCGGAGACGCGTGTATGATGATCCGAGGTGGAACCGGCGGCGTTGAAATGATGGTGGTGGTTGTCTTCAGCGATGGATGGTGGAATCGGATCATAAATGGGTAGATTCAGCCACGCAGGGGTAGATCCGAGTGAGGAAGGGTAGATCCAACAATAAACGATCGGATCCAAGCTGAAAAATCCCAGATCTGGGCTGATTCGGAAGGGGGGAAGATTAGGGCTTGTGGTTCCACGTAAAGGGGCTGTCGGCAAGGGAAAATTAGGGTAAGAAGGGGATGGTGGCTGCAAGGATTTAAGGGAGAGGAGACAGGCCGACAGCAGGGGAAAAAATCTGAAGCTGGGTGGAAACAGGCGGTTGTTCAGGCTGAAGAAAACTATATTAAATGAACAGTACATTTAATTTTTGAACAGTAGAAATGAAAAGAAACCAACTTTTTCTGGAAAGTCATCCTAGGCTGGCTTTTGGAGGATGTAGGGGCTGCCTTTTGAAGGATGTACAGGGTGTCGATGGGGGATTCGGAGGGGGGAAGCAGGAGCCTAGGGTTAGGGGATACCTTGGGGAGGGAGATACAAGTCTAGAAGTCGTCACCTAGGGTTCCACGGAGTCGGCACCGTGGCTTGATTGGTGGAGTCTCCGGCTTGAAAGAACTCATCTTCCGATGAATAAGGATCAAAATTCTCTTGCTGCATGCCAGGCAAAACTCAAAGAAGTCCACTAAAGATCGCCTAAGTGTCATCGCTGAAAAAGTGTCTTCGCCAATCAACTCCCCCTGACTGAAAAGTTGTCATCTCCGGTGAATGGAGACGGCTGTGCTGAAGACGAAGTCCAGTGGTGAATCGATCAAGCTCTGCTGCAGGTACCCAGGCGTCATCAACGTCTGTAGTAGGAATGTCGTGATTCTCCAAACGCTCAACTCACGAGTGGTGGATCTCATTGCGGTTGGCGGTGCCGAAGATAGAATCAAAGAAGACGAGTCCCCGGGTGGGTAGGTGTCAGGAGTGGGTGAGTAGTGGTGGTCATTGGACGTGGGTGGGCTATGAAGGTGGTAAGACAACGGAAGTGGAGGTGTGGGCGACTGGAAGTCCACACTTCTTGGGTCGACATACTCGCGAGACTTGTAGTATGGCATCACATTTTCAACACTAAATACCGGGAGGATACCCACACTTGCAGGGATATCAAGATCGTAGGTGTTTGCTTTGATCTGTCGCATGATTATATATGGGTTCATTCGCCTAACGCTCACGCCTTTAGCAAGCCTCGTATGGAGCCTCACAACGCAGAGTCTCACCGTCATTTGCTCGTCTTCATGAAGTACTTGCTCTTGTCAGTGAACATTCGTATGTGATTTACAAAATTTATTATCATTAGGGATTTTCCGTCGGACCAACTAATGTCACATGCAAACGACGGACAAACAACTCAACAGACACATGCAAATGATGAAGAAATGACTCGACAGACTCATGCAAATGATGCAAATAAAACATGACCGACACAACATACTCGCTACGGAAAAGTCTAAATAATGACTGGGACGTTTCTAAAATATGGTGGCCTATCAGGGGGCTCTCTCGGTGGAGTGCAGAAAAACTCATCTGGTGTGTGAAGAGTGCTTAGAGGACCGTGAGAGAACTATACTCAAATGCGGGCTCGTAAAGAGCCAAATGACTCTCGGGGAACGTAGCACGTCAAGGGGCTCACCAGGAGGGGTGTAAGAAAAGTCATCACGGATGAGACGACCATCTAGGTGAAAATCGAGTACACAGACTAGAAGGCGTGACTCTATAGTGCGGGGAGTATCCCCGAAAATGAAGAACTTGTCTGGGGGGTCAGCAAGTTGTGTGTCCCAAAACTCATCTAGAGTGCGGTGCGTCAACCGGTGGTGCCCTAGACACTCAATGTTCCACACAATATCAATTCTCTGGGGCAGGGCTAGGGACGATAATGGAAGAAACGCCAATAACTCGGAACTCGTAAACAAGCGACTCACTTGAATCGCATCCTCACCTGGATATGGCGGATCATCCGAGGGATCAACTGGGGGCTCGTGATAGAACTCGTCACTAGGGTTGTAGTCCAACAGATGAGTATCATCGTGAGAGGTATTGTCCACGTGAGTGGGTGACATAGCCGCTACGACATCAATACCAGGCTCTGGGCTCTCAGTCGTGATGTGCCTCAGGGCAATGACCATGGGAGAGCGACATATGCCTACACTCAAGAATGGATACGTGGGTGTGGTGTCAAGAAATGGGTTTGTGGTTGGGGTGCTAACTAACCCAGTGGATGGTAGAGGAAGAGATGTGGGTGAGGGACACAACACTACATACTCAATAGGTCGTTCAGTCCCACTCTCAATATGGGTCACAAGAATCGGGTCAGACACAAGAGATAGGTCACTCGCTGAGCTAAACACCTCACTGGGGTGAGAGCCATCCGTATCAAGTATCACTTCAGTCCTGTCTGACGGAACAATGATAGGCAAAGTAGTGTCCTCAGTGTGGGAGGAGCTCGAACCGTGGAGATCAAGGTGAGGATCCAATCGACTAGCTCTTGCGGTTCTCAAAGACTGTTCATAACGAAGGGCGAGCTGATATGTCGACTCGAGAGACTTTGAGCTATGATAAATCACCTTAGTACGAATGTCAGATCGAAGCCCAAACCGAAATCTGGAAGTGGTCATGGTTGGCTCCTCTCGAATATCACTGCTCATAACTAACTCATCAAAGCAATTCATGTACTCAGCGACGGGCATGGATCCTTGCTGAAGGGAAAATAATTGGGCGAGCAAACGACTCCAATACGGCGAAGGCAGATACCTCTGACACAAAGTACGATTCATGTCCCCCCAATTAGTGATGTGACGAAGACGGACTCGCTCGCGAATCCTGTCAACGCTAGACCAATAAGCTTTCGTCAGATCTAAAAGTCTAAGTTTCGCAAACTCGACGCGACGCTAACCGAATAACACAAAATGATCGAGATAATACTCCATATCCACAAGCCAATAACTGAAAGACTTGGGACTCGATGAGCCATCAAAGGGAGGGGCAACAGTACGAAACTGACTCTCAAAATCTCTCTCAAAGCAACGATCCTCATAATAGTCATCTCCAAGGTAATCGTGTCGTGTTGAAGGATCAACACGATCCGCTCGCGTGTACGGATAAGAACGATGACAATCATCATACTGATCGTCTCTGGCATAGTGAGGTCGTGTCGGTGGGTCCACGCGATCTCTGAAAGTGGTTTGTTGCAATCGTGAATAATCATCGTAGTGTCGTGAGGGTTTCCCTGAAGGAGATCTATAAGGGCGGCTGCAAGTCGACTCGAGACTTCCAAAGTGAGGAGAGAAATAATTGTGACACCTAAACATAATGAAAAACTTATAAACTCCACGACTGCGTATCAAAAGAGCGCGAACCTCGCTTTGATACCAATTGATGCAGGATGAATCTATAGGCGGCGAGATATGCGACGACTTAACCCTAAATGCTATGCAAAAGTCCAACGGTTAGACAACAATTAAATAATAATTAAAACATCTCGCGCTGATAAATTCAAGACAAGGCACAATAATTAATTTGGGTGAAACAAGGTTAGGCTTTCCTCCGCGTAGAGGGTCAAAGCAAGAGCGCGTAGCGAATAAACCCTGCAAATCACAATAATAATCTAACAAACCACCACAATACACGATATCCAGACTAATATACGGATCCAATCTAATATAAAAATGCTGAAAAAATCATAATTCAATACAACGAAATCTCGTCAAATAGTGGGTTGACCAAGACACTGAAGAATCCGGAGTCGGGGGCGCGTATACGACGATCCGAGGTGGAACCGGCGGCGTAGAAATGATGGTGGTGGCTGTCCTCTGCAATAGATGGTGGAATCGGACCGGAAATGGGTAGATCCGGCCACATAGGAGTAGATCGGGGTGAGGAAGGGTAGATTCGACAATAAACGATCGGATCCGGGCTGAAAAATCCCAGATTTGCGCTTATCCGAAAGGGGGAAGATTAGGGCTTGTGGTTCCACGTAAAGGGGCTGTCGGAAAGGGAAAATTAGGATAAGAAGGGGGGCGGTGGCTGCAGAGGTTTAAGGGAGAAGGGGCGGCCGTTTATAGGGTGAGGGGAATGGTGGGCAGCACCTGAAGTTGGCGGACAGCAAGGGAAAAAAACTGAAGCAGGGTGGAAACCGGCGGTTGTTCAGGATGAAGAAAACTATATTAAATGAACAGTGCATTTAATTTTTGAACAGTAGAAATGAAAACAAACCAGCTTTCTTTGGACAGCCATCCGAAGCTGGCTTTTGGAGGATACAGGGGCTGCAGATGGGGGATTTGTAGGGGGGAGAAGGAGCCAAGGGTTAGTGGGTACCTTGGGAAGGAAGATACAAGTCTATGAGTCGTCGCCTAGGATTCCACGGAGTCGGCATCGTGGCTTGATCGCTGGAATCCGGGATTTTTTTCATCAAACTCTGCAATGCCTAAATCAGCCTCCTATCACCTCTATTTATGATAAAACAAGAATTAGGGCATCCCCCATCAACGTCTATGATTGGTCGGAGGTGGAGCCACCCAAAAACATCAAAAAAAATGCAAATATAATAAACTAATATATGAAATTGATTCGCAACGCAAATCAGGACGCATCCACAGAGTATGATCGTCGTTCCGGGCACGCCATATAAGGAAAGTCGCCAACTGGCCCCAAATGGGCCCCAAAACTCATCATCCACTGCAAGTGCTCGTGTATGCTCCGCATCAATGACACAACAAATTGTGTGAATAATACTTATAATCCTAATTTAGCATAGTTAATAGAGAAAGTCAGTAATACAGTAGAAACCTCAAGTATAAATTTGACAAATTCCTAAAAAAACCTATAGGAAATCATACTTTGAGAATAGCATTAAAATACTCATTGAACAGGGGATGCAATTTACCTCTCCGCTGAACTCAATATGCGGTTCTTCCTTGAGCATCTCATCAAACTCCTCAGTTGGATCAACAACACGTGCAAGTGGATGGCGCCTGTGGTACTCGCGAATCTTCATGTAAGCAAAAAGTATGTAAGAAAACAGTACTAAAGAAAAGATAAATCATCAAACTCTTAAATTATGGTACTAAGTTTAAAAAAATTCATACCGCACTTACAAATGTATCCATAAATCTATCATTTCATAAATGTAGAAGAGTTGAGTAAACCTTGTATATACTTCTTAAATTCTAAAATACAAGTATGAGTACAAATATATAGAGAGAAGAGAGAGAGAGTAATCTCATTTTCAAGATGTGGAACTATTACAAGAGGAAGAGGAATGGCTATAATGGGCCACTAAATGGGACTTTACAAGGTTGTTTTCTAACACTCCCCCGCAAACTGGAGCGTACAAGTCGTAGACACCAAGCTTGGATAAGAACTGATAGTATAACGGCTGAGAGAGAGCTTTAGTCAGAATATCAGCAACTTGTCCGGTATCGGGAACATGCTCCAATTCTATCTTTTTTGATTGAACTTTTTCTCGAATGAAGTGACAATCAACTTTAATATGCTTTGTTCGTTCATAGAAGGCGGGATTCTTGGCAATATGTATCGCCGCTTGACTGTCACAAAATAATGTCGTCGGAGATGAGAGTTTGAGTCTCAAATCATTAAGAAGACCTTCAAGTCAAGTTAACTCAGATACAACAGCAGTCATAGCCCGATACTCGGCCTCAGCAGACGAGCGGGCAATTACTGTTTGCTTTTTGCTACGCCAGGTAATAAGGTGTCCAATGAAATATGTACAAAAATCAGTTGTGGAACGCCGATCATCAAGAGAACCTGCGTAGTTAGCGTCTGAATACACAACAAGAGATAAAGAGGTAGATGGTTTGTAAACGAGTCTTTGTCCCAGAGTAGTCTTTAGATATCTGATAATGCGCTCAACAGCTTGGAGATGAGATGTCCAAGGAGCATGCATAAAATGACTCACAACCCTCACAGCAAATGAGATATCAGGTCGAGTAACTATAAGATAAATAAGCTTCCCCACCAAGCGTCGATAGTATTCTGGATTCGTAAGCAGTTGGTCGGAATCAGAACCTTGTGCAGAAAGCTTGTGATTTACATCTATAGGGGTGTCCGTAGGTTTACACTCTGAGTAGTCAGCATCTTGTATGAGGTCAATACAGTACTTTTGTTGGGATAAGACGAGACCATCAGATCGTCTTGCGACTTCAAGCCCAAGAAAGTATCGAAATTTTCCTAGATCTTTCGTCTGAAATGTTGAGTTCAAATGTTGTTTGATTTGTTGTATTTTTGTATAGCTGTTGCCAGTAATTAGGATATCATTAACATACACGAGGAGAATCACGGTGCATGTTGGCTGATAACGGGTAAAGAGGGAGAAGTCAGCCCAGCTTCGTGAAAAACCGACGTCGCGAACCGCCTTACTGAATTTCTCAAATCAAGCACATGGGGACTGTTTGAGACCATATATAGATTTTTGGAGATGGCATATAAGAGACTCCTTCGTGGTCTCAAACCCGAGAAGTTGGTGCATATAAACAATTTCTTGTAGATCGTCATTGAGAAAGGCGTTTTTAATATCCAACTGATGGAGGGGACACTAACGATGGACAGCTAAGGAGATCAAGACCCAAACGGTATTCAACTTGGCAACCGGGGAGAAAATTTCATCATAATTAAGGTCTTGCTGCTGAGTGAAACCCCGGACCACGAGGCGAGCTTTTAGGCGGTCAACAGTCCCATCTGCAGCATGTTTGATAACAAATACTCACTTACAGCTGACACAGGAATGGCGGGGAGGAAGAGAAACCAGATCCCAGGTCGTTTAACCCAAAGAGCAGTCATTTCATCATCCATGGCCGCCTACCACCCCGGGTGCTGAAGCGCTTCTTGCATAGAATTTGGGATAGAAATGGAGGAAAGAGAAACGGCAAATTGGTGGAGTGACGGAGAGAGACGATGTAGAGACATATAATTCGTCAAGGGATTAGTCATAGAGGTTGATGCGGGATCAGCAGGTCGCGGGATGTCATCAGTAGAAGGGAGTTGTCGTAGGGAAGTATTCTTGGACTTACGACGAGTATAGACACAGAGAAGTGGTGGAGGTAAAGAAGGCACGGGTAGTGAGGAGGGAAGAGTTTGGAGAGACGGAGTCGTGACCGGGACGGCAGGACGAGCTGCAGTGGAAGGTAAAGACGGGGTGGAAGGAGAGGAGTGAAATGATTGATCCACAGAAAAGGTTACATCAGCCGAAACAATTATCTTGTCGTCGGGAGGAGAGTGACAAACATAACCCTTCTGAGTGCGGGAGTAGCCAACGAGCATACATGTAGTGGCGCGAGTAGCGAGCTTGTCAGTAGTCCAAGGTTGTCAGGATCGCGATCCGGATCGTAGGATCGCGCGATCCGGATCGTAGGATCGCACGATCCTACGATCCGGATTATGCATTTCGATCCAGAGCGTGCTCAGGATCGGAATTAGACAACGTCCACATAGGATCCCAACCCGGATCGTGGGATCGGTAGGCTCGCGATTCCTACGCGATTCCACGATCACGTCGGCCCTATTAAAAAAGACGGACACGACTGCTCTTCCTCCCGAACCCTAAACCCGTTTCATTCCTGATTCCTGACTGAAAAATCCTTCGTCAACGGCTCTTCCTCCCGACACGGCTTTTCCGCCCGACGGCATACAGGTCTTCTTCTTCAGAGCGTGCTCTATTAAAAACGAGCATACATGTAGTGGCGCGAATAGCGAGCTTGTCAGTAGTCCAAGGTTGTCAGGATCGCAATCCGGATCGTACGATCGCACGATCCTACGATCCGGATTATGCATTTCGATCCAGAGCGTGCTCAGGATCGGAATTAGACAACGTCCACATAGGATCCCAACCCGGATCGTGGGATCGGTAGGCTCGCGATTCCTACGCGATTCCACGATCACGCCGGCCCTATTAAAAAAGACGGACACGACTGCTCTTCCTCTCGAACCCTAAACCCGTTTCATTGCCGATTCCTGACTGCAAAATCCTTCGTCAACGGCTCTTCCTCCCGACACGGCTTTTTCGCCCGACGTCATACAGGTCTTCTTCTTCTCCCGACTGCGCTGCTCTTCTTCTTCTCAACTGCGCTGCGCTGCTCTTCATCTTCTTCCCGACTGCGTTGCGCTGCTCTTCTTCTTCTTCCTGAATCCCGACTGTGCTGCTCTTCTGCGCTGCTCAAAGCTATGGTTTGTGGAACTTCTGAAATTCAGTGAATTTACTCCATTATGAGTGACCATGGCCTGGAAAAAATGGACTTATTAGACTTCATTGTGACAACAAGACAGCCATCAAGATTGCACATAATCTGATTCAACATGACCGCACTAAGCATTTGAAGTGGCCAGACATTTCAACAAATAGAATATTGTAACAATCATGAGTGCATTTTGTTCCCTCAGACCAACCACTGGTTGATATTCTCACTAAAGGATTGAGTTTGGGAGCTTTTGAGAAAATGGTTGAGTTAGGAGTGATAAATACTACACATTTAATTTGAGGGGGAGCGTTAGTATTGAGTGTTATACATATAAAGGAGTGTTACTTTTATTTATTATTATGATCAAATCCTAATTCCAACATATATCAATGTCTTTTCTTAGAGTTAAGAGTGTTTCATCTAGTTTTTCTAAGTATGTCATGAATGCTTTACTTTTAAATAGTAAGTCGTATACGAAAATGTCGCAAATGTGGTTTTCAATGGATTTGAAGTTTGGCAGTATCCTAGAAGCATGTCAAGAAAACTCAATGCATGATATCCTACTGCAATGCTTACAAAAAAGACAATAGGAAACAGATAACAGTCCTAAGGGTAGGTCCTATTTAAATTAGTAAAATCAATATATATTATTCATGTGTTGTTCGAATTTTTCACCATTGCAATGTTTGAGATCCAATTGGGAAATTGGGCCTCCCTAATAGAACTCTCTTCTAGTAATTCCTTTGTGGTTGGTTTCACGATTGATATTTTGTTTTTTCTTCTGCTTTATGGAACAAATGTTGGGGTCGATGTTAAGGGATGGCAAGCAGCGTTGATGTCTACTGGCAACATTTATGTTGTTGATCATGCGAAAACATCCAAAGATTATATTAGGCACTTCATGAGATCCACCTTTTCCTCATGAGATAGCTCTGAATTCAGTCGCGAAGTTCTAATTTTGATGTCACTAGGGATCGCGATCATCAATATGTCATGGGCTAGTTTGTACGCATGAGTGCTCATCTTCCTTCGGTTCTTATTCAACCATGTTGATTGCACAAACATAGCAAATTGTGTACTGCAATTGGGTCCCTGCACAAGGTTATCTTCTTCCCATTAGCATAGAATTTGATCGCAAGATGGAAAATCACCGTAGTAGGTATTTAGTAGTGACCTTCTAGAAATCAAGTTGTAGTTGGTCCGTCCAACAATCATGAAGTGTGCCATGCGGATGATTCTTCCATCGTCACTAGCATCAAAATTGCATCGTCAATTTCTCTTCTCACGCTCACGAAATCAAAGAGCGACCCCTCATTAAATTGTATTCCCACCTCTTAAATACCCTGTTTAGGTAAGCATGCTTGAAAAGGATATTGACATAGTTGTTTGATTTGGTGACGATAGAACAGGGAGTGTTGCAATGGTGGGCTCTATTACAATAACAACTTTGTGATCAGATTGGTTGACAAATTATGCAACAATTTTCCTTATTGCATCAGTGATTTCAACAGGCCATAGGTCTTGTAGTTGGAAACACTGGTCAGTTGTATTCCGCTGTTCGCAAGGGAATTGAGGGGATTGGGCTCCTCAAAGTAGAACTTGTTGCGGATGGCACGGAGCATGACCGCAAGGGAGATTTCAACTTAGGAAGGGAGGCCACTAGAACTCGCGGGGATCTCATCAACCCTGTTGTATACAACTTCCAGTTATCATTATCCTTCTCTCAACATTCATTCACGAATCAGATGTGGTTGTTGCTAAAAACAAGAGTGATCATCTTTAGGAGAAAGCTTCCCCTACCTAGGAGGTTGTGGAGATTAGTGACCGTCGCAGGAAGAAAATGAACAAGATGCTTTCCCACCACCTATATGAAGGCCGACCATTTTTAGTATTTTGGTGTAGGAGGAAGGTGAGATCATAATGAGCTAGTGTTTGAACTGCACATCCTGCAACCCCTCTTAAAGTCAATTGTTGCAAGGGAGTTGTCATTTTCCCTATCTCAAGCTGCATTACCATGAAGTGGATGACAAAATCCTCAAGGAGCTCATTCTCCCTTTATCGAAGATTATGCCCTATGGTAGGCATGTCTTTTTTCCATCTTCTTTCATGATGAAGAGGAGCTTGAGGTCACGGTAGCTCATAATTCTTTTTGCGGGAAAGTCCTACAATCGAACTACCACAGAGTTATCAAATGTTGATGACAACAATTAGCACTTCGTACTTACAGAGTAAGGTTGGTTGTCGATAGCCTACTCAAACCTTTGAACATGAACTTAGGGATCGCCCGATCTGGTGTATTAACTCAATTTCTTGAAGTTAGTGGGTATACAATGATTTTGAATCCTTGTACAGAAAAGCAATTATTCATCATCATAATCATCATCCCTAGTGTCCATCTTATAGCAAAAGTCAATTTGTGTACAATGTGTGCCGCTTGAACAAATCTTTCTAGTTATACATTTGCATGTGGTCCATGAGTGCTAGAAGTCAAGGAGACGGGAGCATGGTAAGGTGGCGCTCTCTTAAGAGTGAATAGATAATGATTAACAGGAAGACAATACTCTCTTAAATTCGTTGGATTCATCATTGTTAGAAAATTTAATAGACCCTATGATGCAGCACCTGGCGTCTCACCAGGCCTGCCACCCTGCCCGGCGTCACACCGTCAGGGGGCCCAACATGGCGTCGCACCATGTGGGCTTTATCAGGCCCGCGGGCGGTACACCCAAACCCGTCTCGGGGTCCCACCACAGGAATACCGAAGGTTTTTGAGGTCGGGTCAGTTCGATCCGGCGACCCCCTTGATAAGAAGCTTTCAGGCAAGCTTCCATCACCAACTGATCAGTTGGTGATGGAAGCTTGCCTGAAAGCTTCTTATCAAGGGGGTCGCCGGATCGAACTGACCCGACCTCAAAAACCTTCGGTATTCCTGTGGTGGGACCCCGAGACGGGTTTGGGTGTACGGCCCGCGGGCCTGATAAAGCCCACATGGTGCGACGCCATGTTGGGCCCCCTGACGGTGTGACGCCGGGCAGGGTGGCAGGCCTGGTGAGACGTCAGGTGCTGCATCACCCTATAATCAGTGCACTGTCGTCAGGATTTGACATACTAGTTGTTATTTCATCACAAAAAAGTTGATGCACATTGTACCGATTTTTATTATTGAACCCAAAATTGTACATAGAAATCTTCTAGAGAAAAAATATACACAACAATATAGTTGAGTGGATTACTTTTGTGCAAGTCCTTTCTCTTACCCGGGAGTGTTCAGACTTCCCTTCCAACCACCAAATGATCAGTCACCTTTAGATTCTCTAAGGATCTGGGACTCTTTTTTATCTTTTTATAATGATCTTTAGCTTTTCGTTGTGACTAATATATAAGGGAGAAAATCATAAATGCAAGTTAGTTTTGAAGGAGTAGTGGTCGAGAAAGTGGTAATCGTCTGCCAACTTAACATAGATTATTGACATAATGATTTTCACATCTTCATAATTGTTGAATCTTGGGCAATTACTTGATTATTCGCACTCTTTGCGACCTAATCTATATTCACGAATTTGTTACTTGTGATTTAATGAGCTAACATACTCTACTGAGTGAAATATTTATTTACCAATGACTTTATATTGCTTCTATTTGATGATTTTCTTCTCACAAACAACACCATATGTTGAAATATCGTTGTATTTGCTGATTGAAAACTCAAAACATGGAGTGAAGACTGAAGAGTATATATTGGTCATGACGACTGGAAGTAAGGAATTCTAGTGGATGGGTTGTGTCGCAAATCAGTTTCCCACCTCTCTCCCCTGTGATATATTTTCTCCTCCATCCAGTCGATGGCGCCTAAAAGTTGCTTTCCCATGCCTTCTGCTTCTATTAGTGGACCTCGGAGTAGTCCACCTCAATGCTCCGTAGCACTTGCGAGGATCATCCCCCTTGCTTCGAACTTCTCGTCGGCGGTTTCTGGGTTCATGTTTCTAGCAATGATGATTGAGTGTTGTGATGTTGGTCCATACAATCTCCATCAGCATCATTGTCATTTTTATCCTTATCCAAACTAGTCGTGGTTGTCTATATTAATGCTCAATTTCAATTCATTCTTTCTATTTCTAACAAACTTATTGAGCAACCTTTTCAGGTACATGTCCAAACCACCTGATTCAATTTTCAAAAAACCTATATCCAACAATATAAAAACACCAAATCCCCTTAATATAATCATTCCTTTTATTTTTCCTTCATAGTGTAACAACACATTCTAAGTTCTATCATGCTTAATAAATAATCTTTATTGGGTTATTATATAACATTAATCCATACATACAAGATAATTAAGTATCATATATGCAAATAATCAAGCCCATCACATCATAGAATACTCAAAAGATCCAAATTGCAAGTTTGAAAATGGTACCAACAAGTACAATGTAACCAAAATTTAGTCACCGTGGATGATAAACTGGGATATCATAAATGATGTAAACCGGATTAGGGGTTTTCAAAATTAAATATATTTTTATATATATAAATAAAAATATTTGTTATAAAATAATACTTAGGGATTTGAGAATGCTTTGATTTTTAATAACAAGATATTCTAATTATTGAGCGTTTTGATTTAACTCAAAGGAGGCCGAGGGTACCCAAATCGAATTCTCGCGCGCACAACTACCGTAATGACGAGTTTCTCAAAATTCATTAATCGTTATTTACAAAGTTCTTCGGCGTCTAATGAGTTGAGCCGTCGCGAGATTTGAACAACCACAAACAAAGTACACAGATAATAATTTATGGAATAACAGTAAGTTAAGTGGTTAGAACGTTCATGGCAAGCTCAAAATTATTTAATTAGAACGTTCATGGCAAGCTCAAAATTATTTAATTAGAACGCATAAAGTTACGCCAAGAGTTGTAGCAAGAGGCAATGATGTTACCCGGGGTTGAGTCTTGTCCAAATCCGGTCGGCGTATGGAATCACCAGTTGATTTTGACGAAAGGTTTGGAACCGAAATCTGCTTCATTCGACCACCTCACACGGTAGAGCCAAAGCCTAACTGACGGAGGAAAATGTCGTGGTCGACGTCAGCTGAGTTGGAACAACAACGGAAATGTCTGCAATCTGGCGGGAGGTCGGGCGCTGGAACCTTGATTCGTCGGCGTTGAAAGGTGAGGATGTAACAGGCGTCGGTCGGCAGTGGAAGTTGGCGGACGACGGCTCTACTTGCATGTGCCGAAACAGGTTGAATGCGGCAGCGGCGAAATCCTCCAGCCACTCTTCTTCTTATGGGTGCGCTGAAGGAGGAGGGCTACAGGGATGGCGATAGGGGCTCCGCCGGTAACAGAGAAAACGAGAGGATTCCTCGTTCTCTGCAATCTCCGGTCCCTTTTCTTCTTGCGGCAGCGGCTATTAATAGGAGATAAACTTGCCCTTTTTCCAATACTTTTCCAAGCCGGGCCAGGGTTTCCAAAACAATTTTTTTCTAAATATTGCAACAACAGTCCGATGTTAAGTAAGAGATAGGAGAAATATTTATTTCTAAATAAATCATTTCCAAACAAAAATGTTTTCTAAATTTATGGTTCTTTTTGAAAATTTGAAATAATGTCCATAATAGATTTTCACTCTATTAATTTTTATGCGTCTTTAAAAATAATTTTAAGCTTGCCTTTTCGTCCTAGCTACTTAAATTACCATACCTTTTTATTCAAGTTCTCATTGGACGGTCAACCCGCTGAGCCAACTAATTTCAAAAGAAAATGTGCGAAAGAAATACATGTTAATAAATAAATGCTGAAAAACAAAATGTGCGACTAGGATGTGTCGAAGGATGCATCAATAAATCAAACAAAGAACTACCAATATCATCTTTTTATGAAGCAAGAAAAAAAGAATCAGTTGTGAATCTTAGGCCAATTTGAATGTTTTAACAATAAAAGTTCAACTTACAGAACGGTGTCTTCCAGATAACCTACACATGCCAATAACAAACAACAAAGAAGACCTAGAGAATAAACAGTTAAACACTCACTTAAAAACGAAAGGTACCCGCAGGCCACAACTGCCATTATTTTCATTAAACAAAATTAAAATGGAAAATCTTAACAGTAGTGAGTCACAATTTTGTTTTAGGCTCCGTTTGTTTGCGTTGTTTTGAGGGTCTATTTTTGTTTTGAGGTTTTGAAAACCAAATTTTTGTGTTCGTTAGGCTATATTTTCTGGAGTTTTAGTTTTGAGCTAAAAACTAGTTGTTTTCATTTCCTTCTAAAATTGTCGCCCCCAAAACAGACCTAGCGAGGTCGGTTTTGAGAATAGACGAGCTCCCCACTTCTGGGATTTAGCGGTTTTCTCCCATCGCCGGCGACGAAGTTCAAAGCTCGCAGGATCTCTATTCCAGCCGGCGTGCACCCACCCATAACTCCAATGACCTCCGGTGCTCAAGCGAGATTTCAGAGACCGTCTTCTTGCCTTCCTCCGGCAATACTAAGAGTCTGGAATTCTATTTAAAATCATGATTGTTGTCTTGATATCTCTTTGGAGCAGTTATCTCTCGTCATTTTGCTTGCCTTAATTATTTCATTTATCTCTCCTTCCAGGATCCATCGTTCTACCTTAATCGGTTTTGGGCCCGGGATTTACTTTGCGGCTTGCTTCTTTGGTCGCAACATCAAAAATTTCTCCAATATTCATTCTATTTCTCGGTGATCCGGTGTTTTTGTGTCTCATTGTTTGTGGGGTAAGGTTATGATTCACTGTTCAAGCTCTCCGGTCATTTCCATCGGGAGGGAGAAACAATTATGTCCGACGACGAAGGTTGGAGATTTTTTCCTTTTAGCAGAGATTTATGTTTCGCAAACGAACATAAATTTTTTGCTTTGGACTAAAAAAAACCTAAAAAATCATTTGGACACAAAAATAAGTTTTCGTTTTGCCCCAAAATAAAAATTTGAGCCAAAAACGAAGACCTAATAATGAAAACACTGCTGAACAGAGCCTGAGCATTTCTAAGGGACGCACACCTCCTTCAATCGGTCATAGAAGGCACCAAAAAGATTGACGCCGCTTGCCGTCTGACCGCCAAGAGCTACGATCTCATCCTTCCTGGCGCTATCCTTGTCCTCGTATATCTCAACCTTGAAGAAACGCTTAAAAATGAGAACTCCGAATATAAAGCATGTCGTAGAAAGATAGAGAGAGAATTGTACAAGCTTATGGGTAGTGCTGATGATGGACTCGATCATGTTGCGGACGCGACGGTTCTGAAATAGTTGATCGCGGTTGGAGGCGGGATCGCGCTGGAGCTCTTTCACGACGAGTCGCTCCAGCCGCTCCACATCCTCGTGCGCCGACCGTGTGACCTCAAGCAGAGTCGACGACATCGCCGGAACTACCTCGCTGATGCGGAAGGATGGGTGGATCGAGCAGGTTAGGGTTCGAGTGCTCAACTTAGA
This sequence comes from Platanthera guangdongensis, assembly GCA_039583875.1. Taxonomy (NCBI): domain Eukaryota; kingdom Viridiplantae; phylum Streptophyta; class Magnoliopsida; order Asparagales; family Orchidaceae; genus Platanthera; species Platanthera guangdongensis. The sequence goes on along the minus strand of CM077158.1, from coordinate 46,143,397 downwards.
AATGAGCCCCGGAAATACTTGGGCATACAGTTTTATACGTTTATCACTTTATGTTCTTGGGCATGTTATACAGTTTTATACGTGCATCACTCTATGTTCTTGGGCATATTATACAGTTTTATACGTTTATCATGTTTTGTTCTATTCAGAGCTCCGTTTGGCACGGTGGTGGCGGTCGTAAACGTATGGATTAAACCGTCATTTTTTAAAGATCATCTAACAAACGTCATCGTTTGAACATAAAAGTGAATTAAGTTCTTTAGGCGAGCTTGAGGGAATGATAATTTAACCCCATATTCATGACAGTCACCACTGTGCCAAATAGAGCCTCAATGAAGCTCAAAATAAAATAAAAAAGTGTGGTGTTATTATAAAAAAAAGTGAAATTATTTTGATCTGTTACCATTCAAAGAGGATTTATTTATAACACCATCCAATAAAAATAACAAATTAAATGCACATTTGGTTCAGCAGTTTCACTCGTGCGGGAGCAACCACTGCAGGCAAGAGAAAATTTTTTTCGTGCACGTAGCATTCTTATAGCAAGGAGTGCGGACGGAAAAATAGTCATCTTATGGGCCTTTAAAAAGAGTGCATTGCTTGCTTTTTTCTTTTAATTTTTTATTTCGGCTGACGGCTAGCGTTGGATTTCAACCTGAACGGCTTGGATCTCACTCACTCCTTCCTCTAGTAATGCTACCCGTACCTAACAATTTTTCAGGCAGAAAAACAAACCCTAGGTGGCGGTGTTTGTTCTCGCAACGCAGTGAAAAGAGGGCATGAAATCTGCGTTTCCAAGCCTATCCCCCCACCTGCGTCTCAAACCCCCATGTCAATTCCTCACCGTGTCGTCTCCCGTCACCTTATCAAATGAGGCCTAATACTTGGACTCTGTTTGGGGTAGTATTTTTGTTCGGGTTCTCACGTGCTCTAGTGCAATAGTATACAGGCCTAATGGGGTGCCCCTTAAAGATTCTCGAGCCAACCCAGTAGGACTACGACCGAAACGCTCAAGTAATACACTCTGATCGGGTGAGTTGCACCCGGTCGAAAGGTTTAAAATCACTCTGAAAGGGAGGACGAAACAAAACACACAAGGACACCATACACGGCCTGCGAACGCGCAGCTAATACACACGTGCGAGGCCAGCATGCGCTCACATCCAACCTGCACGGGCGGTCGCGCCTCCGTCTGCGTGTTGTCGGCGCCCGCGCGCGCACGCCACCGGTCGTTGGTTACTAGTTTGTTGTCATTGCCGCCTTCAACTGCCACCATCGCTGAGCAACATGCCCTGATCGCCCAGACCTCCCGAGGGGTATGTTCGTCATTTTGGGAAAATTGATGATCTGGGTGACCGGAATGAAGCGACATCATTTGTCAACTCAGGATTCAGTCAGGTGCAATTACCAACGTGACACTTTATGAAAGCTATAAAAAGATCTTCGTGTCTTCATTTGAGGACAAACAACTTGAGAGACAGGAGAGAACTCCAAGGTTTTCCTGCGAGGATGCGGGACTTAGATCTTTACATCACTTGGCATTCACTCTGCTCCCTCTTTAATCTGCTCACTCTTAATGCTCTCGCGGATGCAGGAGCGATCGCAGGAAAGGACTTAGAAGAACGCAATCGTGGATTCTTCCGGCAACGTTCTCATCAAAGCTCCGAGGACTTAGCCACTTTTCCATTTCTCTACACCTGAAGCTTGTAACGAAAAGGTGTCATGTTACCCTCTGAGGAACTTGTTTGGTTCATTGCTTACAATGTCCCAGATTTGTAGAAGTCAAACAAGTCAATATTATACACATAGTTGTATTTGATATATGTTTAAGTTCATGCTTGCAGGTTGGACAGTCATTCCAAGTGTTGTGACAGGTGGTCACAAGGTTGAGGAGTGGAGAGACAAAAATCTATCTAAGTCCACAGGCGTTGAGTGAAAGCTAGTTCACTCAATGCCAGATGTCAAAGAATGATGCTGGAAAGGCTGAAAATCACCTAAGTACACAAACGTCGAGTGAATGTAGTTCACTCAACGCCATACAACAACAAGCACTAAGTAAAGTTGTGTCTGTCAAAACCTCAGCAGTGACAAGCAGAAAATCCACTAAGTCAACAAGCGTTGAGTGAGGCAGTTCACTCAATGTCATACAACAACAAGCACTAAGTAAAGTTGTGTCTGTCAAAGCCTCAGCAGTGGCAAGCAAAAAATCATTTAAGTCCACAAGCGTTGGATGAAGGCAGGTCACTCATCACCATACAACAAAAAGTGCTAAGAAAAGACTGTGCAGTCAAAGCTTAAGAAGAAGAAAGACTAAAAAATGGTTAATTCCACAGGCATTGAGTTATGTCAACTCACTCAACGACATACAGCTAGAAAAGTTGAATCAAGCTACTTCAGTAAAAGCCACAGAGAATCTGTCAAAGAAATTTGGCTAAGTCCAAAAGCGGCTGGTGAAGCCAGTTCACACAATGTCATGTTAATTCTGTCAGAGCCAAAGACAAAGGAGACAGAAAAATTAACTAAGTCCAGAAGCGTTGAGTGGGGTCAGCTCACTCAACACCCAAAGATGAAAGCATCGACAGAGCCATGGTCAGTCAAAGCTTAATAAAGATAGACAGAGAAATTGTCTAAGTCCAGGGGCGTTGAGTGATGAAGATTCACTCAACGCACTCAACGCCTCAGTAAGGTGGCAGATTTCAGAGTTGCGGTTAAGTAGAGAAGCGTTGAGTGAAGCCAGAAGACAGACAGCCAGTAAAGCGGCTAAGTCCAGGGCATTGAGTGATGAAGGCTCACTCAACGCCTGACAGCGCAGAAAGTTTGGCCAAGTCAAAAAGCGTTGAGTGAAAGTCATTCACTCAATGCTCTCGACGCCTAAGATGCAGAGAAATTGGCTAAGTCCAAATTCGTTAAGTAAAGGTCATTCACTCAATGCAATCAACACTTAGATGCAGAGAAATTGGCTAAGTCCAAATTCATTGAGTGAATGTCATTCACTCAATGCTCTCAATGCCTAAGATGCAGAGAAATTGGCTAAGTCCAAATTCGTTGAGTGAAGGTCATTCGCTCAATGCACTTAACGCATGGATTGAATCTAAGAATTTGGCTAAGTCCACAAATGCTGACGTCGGTAAAAGTCAACCTAAGTCAACTGAATTCAAATTCATTGCAGGAAAGCTAGAATTCACCACTAATGGCGTCGGCGGCCAACTGTAAGGCTTTTCTGTAAAAGAAAGACTATATATCTGCAATTACAACAATGCTCATAAGTCAAAAGAGTCGTTGGACGGCGGATGATAAAAGGAATGAGATCGATAGAGGAAAAGATCTTTTTTCTAGGGTTTGACTTTTCGAAAGCGGCGAAACTTCTTCTTCTTCGCCATTGTTATCGTGCTCGAAGAAGAGGTTGAAAATCTAATGAACCCAAAAGGTCCTCAAGTTAGCTACTGCGATCAACACCGGTAATAACAAGATCAGAGATATTTCTCTGAGAGAAAAGCAGTTAAGGCCTACCCATGCTGTTGTTACTTCACAGCGCAAGCAGAGCTTATCCTGAAGACAATTTTTTGGAGCTGTGAAGAAGGAATCTGGACTGAGTCTCTCAGAACAGAAGGAGGAAGACACGAAGATCATTTCTTTGTTGTCTATTCAACATCAACAAATCTACTTTTCTGTAAGATCTTTCTAGATCCGAGTTGTAAGCCTATTTATAAACGCTGAGTGTGGGATCTTGTATATATCTGAGTGGTAGAATTATGTTAAGAATCTGAGTGTAGGGCTTTAGCCTGAGTTGTAGTGCACTTATGGCTGAGTGGTAGGATCCTTTGGATCTAAGGTAGGGCTATACTCCTAGCTTGAGTGGTAGGACCTTTTGGACTAACGTAGGTGATCTTTTGATCACTGAGTTGTAGGGCGTTGTGCCCGAGTTGTAGGTCTTGGAGAAGATTGAGTGGTCTTGCGAGATCGTGTTGTAAGCTCTTAAGAGCCGAGTTTTGGAGAAGGGTCTTGTCAAACAAACTGTTAGAAATGTGAGGGACAGTGGACGTACCCATAATCTGGGAAACCACTATAAATATTGTGTGCGCTGTGTGTGATCTTCTTGAAAGCAAAATTAATATACTCACATCAAACCCTAAAACACACAAAGTCAAAGAAAATCTTAAAAAGACCTAAAAAACCTATTCCCCCTCCCTATAGGTGTTTAGCTACCCTTGCAAACAAAGACTTTCAGAACTCAAATACATGTAAATAAAGGGAAAATTGTAATGCCCCAAATTTCCTGAAAATAACAGAAAGATGGTCGTCGTAGGTTACCACCAAGCGGTAGAGCTAGCATTGGTGGTATCAAGATGATTTAAAATACTATGGTCTCTGAAGGTACCGCTTGACGATAGTGTAATACCGCGTAACGGTAGTCAATTAATTAATTCAACCATTGTCTCTGGAAGGTACCGCCTGGTGGTAGAGGTATCGCTGGCGGTAGGATGTCACATGTCATGACATGTTGAGGCTATCATGGAGTGGCAAAGCGGTGCTGAATGAGACCATCGCCACCGCCTGTTACCGCACGGTGGTAGCGAGTTACCATGCGGTGGTAGCTATTTTGAAATGAAATCTCAAATGAATCGTAATCATCCATTCAGTCTAAGCTTAAGATAATGTGGCTGAGAGTACATCCCAGATTGATAAAAAGATTGAGGGGTTTTTGTTTCAACTCATTCTATTCCTCGCACTCTCTCTCTCTCTTGGGTTGTGAAAAAAGGAGAAAGAAGAGAGAAGAAGAAGAAGAATAAAAAGAAGGTTGGACCATCCCTAGGGAAGAGCTTGGGAAGTGTTCTTGTGATCCTGGTAGCAAGCCGAAGCTAGATTTGTGGAGAGGACAGCGCTATGGTCATTTCCATCAAGATCAAGTGCAAGATCATGGCTTCTAAACAATCGACAAAGGTAACAATATTCCTTCTTGGACACGTGAAGTCGTTAATTTGAAGTCCCCCACTAATTGGTGGAAAATAAAGGGATTTTCAACGGGTCGATACAAAGTATCCCCAGTAGAAATTGCATACAGAATTCAAAATTGAAATATGAAATAAGCATGCTGTGAGAATCTTATCTAGATAGGTTGGTCTGGATTGGTGATGTTTATCTTTTATTTGCATGCCGGAGAAAACTCTGTGGTTAAACATGCAGTTTATAGATTCATGTGATATGCAGATTGTTGTAGTGAGAGTACTAGAGTTGGTTTCCAGGAAAACACTCAAATTTTTGGAAGAAATGGTGTTTTGTCCCCTACCGTGTGGCGGTAGTGCTACCTCTAGCGGTAACTCCCAGGGAGCTATGTTTGTGAGACCTGTCTCTTGGATAATAGGAGCCAATATATTGAGTTGTGAGCTTTGATTGCCCGGCTTTGGTGGGCATGAGTGTCAGCCTTGAATTATTGAGTTGGGAGCTTAAAGTGCCCAGTTATGGTGGTTGTGAGCTACAACCTTGAAATATAACGCAGTTATGTATTTTATGAATGGGCAAGGGAAGGCTGACTCGTATCGTGGTTTGTTGCGCCCGACGATTTGAGTAATGGTGTGCGGCTGAACTGCACCCACCATATGTCGATCGACTTGGAGTGAGTCATTGAAGTGAATCTTGGAGAACGTCTTTGACTTTGTTGTAACCATAGATGAGAGTCTTAGGCTTCGAGTCGGAAACACTAGTAATGCTCAAACAAATGTTGAAACATCGATGAGTACAGTGGCGGGCTTGGGAAAGTCCAAAACACCAAAAATGTGCTCTGAGTGCACGGGGTGTATGGTCGTGCGTGCCAATATCTGTGGTGAATTGTGTTTAAATTGTGTGTTCTGATGCCATTATATATATACATGTTGCGTACCTACAGGGAAGGAGCACCGCTGCCCCGAGTGAGGGGTGGGTCGTTATAATTTGATCAGCTAAAGCTGACTATTGCCTTATTTACCACCTCTTAGGTGGATTGTCCCTATGCAGGTGTTGGAGAGCTAAGCAGAAAGTAATGGGTTGAATCCCCTTTGAGCTATGTCGGCCCTCGAAGGCCCAGAGGCGAATATTTTACTGTTTTCATATGTTGTCAGTCTGTGTGCCGATTTATGTAATATAATATTTAAAGAGAACAATTGTAAGGCCTTGAGGACAAAACACTTCGTATATTTTGAATATCATTTCTATTGTGTACTAGTGGGCATTCCTGCATTTGGGTTATAAGTTAATCTTAATTATTCCGCTAGAATGCAACTTTGAGTTAGGGCTCGTGTATGGTTTTGGAATCAAGGCGTAACTCCGTTGACTGTTCGTGGAATATAGTGTCGTGCCCCGACCGAATCTTCTGTTATATTCTTTGTGACAGATGGGGGTGTTATAATTTGGTATTAGAGAGAGGTTTTGATCCTCTGACCTATGGGTTATGGGCCCACCACGCTTCCGATGCGCACGTGTGTGCGTCACCGTTATAACATGAAAGAACCCATGAATGTCCTCTTAGGAATGAACATACACATGTTTGTGGAACCTGCGTAATCCTATAATTGTTTTTTGAAATTTTGTTAGTCGCTTAATTGTGTGTTTCATGATTATAGGTGATTAAAAGCGCGCGGGGCAATCTTAGCCCCAGCACTTGGCAGAGAGTATTGCCCCAACTGAGATGCCTACACTTCCTCCGTCTCCAGAAACGGCTCGGATGATAGTTGATGTGGTCTTCACAATGATCAATGTCCAACCTGAAAGGCATGTGCAACCCTCTGTCCCTATGGTGACTTTGATGTTAGTTGGTGTACTTGAGCATATTGCAATAAGAAGAGCCTCAGATCAGTCGTTGAACATTTGTTTGGTGCAAGGAGCGCACACGGTTGATGAGTACTTACATGCATTTGTCATGATGAGACAACATGTAGGATTTGTGTTGGAGGATGAGGAGACCAAGATAAATCAATTTTAAAATGGTTTGCATGATAATTTATGACTTCTATTGGTGGGTCCAAAGTTATTTGGATTCTGAGTATTGGTGGAGTCAGCTAGATCGTTGGAGATAGATTTGACAAAAGTCCACCAGATGTCGGAGCTTAAAGTAACAAGCTCTTCAAAGTTTGGGTATAGAAGGTGGAACAAGAAGTCCAAATCTTTTGGGTCAGCTTCTTCATCTGCTATTTTTGGAGCAACTACTAGTCAAGCTCCACGTATTTGGTACGCTTGTGACAAGATTGGTCACATTGCTAAGGAATGTCGCAATGGTATTCCAAGGAAGAAGAAGGCTAGTTCTGGAGCACCTGCAGGAAGAGGTCCACTTACTTGATACATGTGGCAAAGGGCCGACGATGACAAAATAAAATGACATTACAAGTGTGAATAAGAGACTAGCTGTAATAGACTACTGTACTTTTTATTTTATGTAAGAATGCAAGCTTTTCATGTACGAACTAGGTTCGAACTTGTTGTTCACCAGGCTGATAAGAACGCTTTTTTACTGGGCGCATCGTATCCCTTTTTGTTCATGGATTTATGTTATTTCTCATAGTTCTTTTATTCGAACTAAATATGAGTTTGTGATAACATTGCCTTAAGGGTAAAGAGTGAACGCGGGTAGATAGTTTTTTGTTAAGACGTAGATAGGAAGTCATAATATTGGATTGGAAGCGTCAGTACTACCGATATTGGAGTTTGATGTGAGCTTTGACATGGACTGTCTCTCGGAGCAACATGTCAGTATTGATTGCAACTAGAAGGAAGTTATACTGGAACAAAACACCAAACGCGAGACTAAATTCGACAGTATGAGAGGATAGAGCAACATACTGATGTCTGCTCTCCAAGTGGTCAAGGCGGTTCGGAAGGACGCGGAGTTATTCTTCACGTTATTGGGGGTCGAAGAGCCTAAGTCTAGTCTATGTGACGTTCCCATTGTGAAACCTGTGTCACACTCACCATATCGAGTAACGTCAAAGGAGATGACAGAACTGAAGGTTCAGTTATATGAGTTGCTAGAGAAAGGCTACATACGTCCAAGTATGTCACCCTGGGGTGCCCCGGTCCTTTTTGTGAAAAAGAAATGCGGAAGCTTGTGTCTATGCATTGACTATCGTGAACTGAACATGCTGACATAGAAGAACAAGTATCAGATTTCGCGAATTGATGATCTGTTTGATCAGCTGATTGGATTAATTGTATATTCGAAGTTGGATTTGAAGTCCGGTAATTGACTGTTGAGGATCGGAGAAAGTGATATTCCCAAGGCAGCATTTGGTACATATTACGGACATTATGAATTTATTATGATGTCTTTTAGGCTCACTAATACGTCATTGGTGTTTATGAACTTGATGCACAAGATCTTTAGAGAGTATTTAGACATATTTGTGATCATCTTTATTGACGATATACTGGTATACTCTCAGCCAGAAGAGGATCGTGTGAATCATTTGAGATTGGTTCTGCGTATCCTAAGGAGGAATCAACTCTATGACAAGTTCTCTAAGTGTAAGTTTTGGCTATCCTCAGTGTCTTTTCTTGATCATGTGGTTAATGAAGAGGGTATTGTCGTGGATCTGACGAAGATAGTTACGATACGGGAGTGACCTGTGTTGACTATTGTGGCGCTTCATAAAGAACTTCTCGAGGATTGTTTTTCCTCTCATTACATTGACAAAAAAAGATCAAAAGTTCGTTTAAACATCAGAGTGCGCATGAGCGTTTGAGGAGTTGAAGAGTCGTCTAACCACGACGCCTATTTTGTGTTCGCCATGTGGTGCAGAAGGCTATGAGATCTATAATGAAGCCTCGGGAAGTGGCTTAGGCCGCGTTCTGCTGCAGTTTGGAAATGTTATAGCCTCTCATTCATACGTGATGTCGATGTTTGTTTGTGAAATATGGTGTGGGGCCCCGGCCGGACCCACCATTATATTCCATATGACGAATAGAGGCGTTATATCCTTGGTTGCGGGTGTTATTTGTGTACGAAACCACCGCCACAATGTTTGTTCTCCCTATTAGTACTTTGTGGGGCTATACCGGGTGTTTGGGCATTTGCGGTGAATGGTGGAGTATCTAGTCTCCCCCGCAATTAGACGGATAAATTGTCTTCGGGGTTGGCCACCCCGCCTGTTTTGGTTTTTGGTGGAGTTGACCACAGGTGGCTAATAAAGGTTTGTTTCCCTCCTGATGGTTTAATCTTGACCTTTTCTCCTTATAGTCTTGTGCATTGGGGTGCTGTGGTTATACGTGATGTTTCACGAAAGTGTTTTTTTTACCTTTGTACTTGACTGTTGTACCTTATGTAAGTATTTTTCTTTGGTCTTGGGTTGGTACCCCTTAACTTTGTTTACTTTTAACTTACTTTCTATCATCTCTTGTACTTTCTTGCTGAGGTGTTCTGTCTTTGGAATGTCTCAGGTTCAGAGCTGTAGCTGATAGTCGTGCTGGTTTTGGAATTCCTAGGATGTTGTCTTGGCTGTGGTTTTGTCTTGTCGTAGCGAGGTAGTTTGTTGTTTGGTTTTTCTTTGCTAGTGCAGACATACTTTGTTCTATGTGGGTTCATGTTAGTTGTTGACGCCCACATGATTGTTGATTTTTGAATACTTGCTAGTTGTTAGTTTTCCTTTTGTGTATATGATTACTTACTCTCTGAGATGTTTTATGCTAGGAATGCATGTTAGATATTTTCAAATATAAAATCTACTATTATTACTTCATGCATTGCATATTTTAAAACTCTAACTCACTATATTTAACGTCCGTAAAAATCTACTTTTATTGTTATTATAAATTTAGAACTTGCATACTTTAAGGTGTCCCCTAGGAACCTCTAAACTCATGTAGGGTGTCTAATTTTGTAAAACAGGTAATTTTCGCAACGTATAACTACTTTCCTCGTAGATTAGATGAGCCATCAAGCTGAGGGAACGACTAACTAACACACTTAAACTGATTTTATCTTTAAATAACATAAAAAATCTTTTTTCATGATTAAGTAGGTGTTTGCCTGAGCGTCCGCAGTTATCCCATGCTGACGTGACATCATGACGCACATTTTTCCCTTACTATGATACAACTTTATTGGTGGTTAAAAATGCGGTTTGTGACAGTTGGTATGAGAGGGAGTTTGGTTTGACAAGTTGGTCGAACCAGCCAATCTCGTTTAGTTTGTTTTCCATCATTCATTTGCATACACACACTGATGTGTCATCAATATGTCTTAACCGAAGCATAGTCACTACACTCATAGCATGATAAGAAGTATACATGACATATTATGTATTATGGGATGCATAATATGTATTTGTATATGGATCCATCATAGAGGCAACATGTGATGGTTATGTAGTATGGAATACATAACCATCATCACATGAGTGCCCATTAGCATATTTTATTTTTCGTTGCATGTGATGTTATGTAGTATGAGATGCATAAAATTCCATGTGTACGGCGCTCATGCATGCATTAAGACCTTTTTAGAATGCATAACACTGCATACATAGCATATCATCGCATATGCACACGTGCAAAGTTAAGGTTTACATGATGACACATGTACACACATGATTTTAAAGAAGAATAAAGAAATCATGCATTCATCTCATAGGCACATGAGTAAATATGATGATAGAGTATCATTCTAAGTAGGACATCATATCATTATAAAATCCCAGAGCAAGTTGCAGCATAAGCAAGTGTCTAAAGTATGGTCTGAACTAGTTGTGTGGACTAGTTGTAATCTAGAATTTTTGACGAGTCGTTCATTACTTTTTAGAAATGCCGCCAAAGCATCCTGCCACGAGGTCGACTCCCCAGTCAGAGGGTGAGTCGTTAGGTGCTCAGAGTGATGCGTTGATCGAGAGTTTCCGTCAGAGTAATGAGGATCTATCGAGATAGCTTGTTGCGATGTAGTCGCAGATTCAGTCCTTATTATCTGCTGCTCCCGCGCAGCAACCATTAGCGCAAGATTCTGCCACGGTTCAAGCCGTACCTGCTAATCCTGCTCCTTTGCTACCCCCAGTGACGCTACCACCGGAGATGAACCTTATATCACAGTTCCAGCGATTGAGACCTTCCACTTATGACGGGAGTGCCGACTTTATGATTTTGGATGACTGCATCATCACTATCATGATATGTTCACATATTTGTGGATTGTTGAAGCCCAAAAGGTAATGATTGCGGCCTACCAGCTGAAAGGCCTTGCAAAGACTTGGTGGATTCAAGAAAAGGAAGGTTTGAAGGAAAGATGCTCATGGGAGTTCTTCAAGAAAATGCTGCTAAAGAAGTTCTTACCCTCGGTCGAGGAGGACCGTTTGATGAATAATTTCCTGCATTTGAAGCAGAGACAGCTCACTATGAGCGAATATGAGATCGAGTTCAGTAAATTGAGAAGATTTGCTCCTGATATGGTAACTTCGGAGGCAGGGAGAGTGAAGTGCTTTCTCGGGGGATTAAGAAGCGATGTCCAAAAATTGGCATGAGCTTATAGAGCTGAAAGATATGCTAAGGAAGTGGAAGCCGCTCTGAAGGTTGAGCCGATAAAAAATGCCAAGAATCGAGGTGCTGCAACATGGAAAGAGAAGAGGAAAAGTGATGAGGATGGAAACTCTAGGGCATCTGGTCCTTCTTCGAAGAAGAAAAGTAAAGAAGTATGTAGCTTCTGTGGTCGACCTGGCCACCCCTTCGAAAGGTGTTTCAAGAAGGCTGCCACCCTGAAGCAGCAGCAGGTGCTCGCTATCCAAGGTGCACCCATAAGTGATCTGGTGTCCCCGATCTGTGCAAAGAAGGGTCATGACGTCAGTCATTGCTGGTCGAAGGATAAGACTTGCTTCCAGTACAGGCAGAAGGGGCAACTGAAGTATTTTTGCCCCCAAGCTCAGACTCTACTGCAGCCTGCCCCGCTTCGGGCTCTGCCACTGCCATTAAACCAGGACAAAGGGAAAATAAATTTAAATGTTGTGACCAGAGAGGAAGCTCAGACCTCTACCCAAGTGATTTCAGGTTAGACTCTAGTTTAATTTTTTTTATCCTCCTTAATTGCTCAAGTTTTCGTTCATTTAGTTATGTATGCTACGGTTTTAGGGGAGTTTAAGGTGCAGAATAGGTGGACACACGTTCTTTTCGATTCGGGTGCCATCCATTCCTTTGTGGCCTAGAGGTTCATAGATAAACATTGTTTGAACGTGGATCAATTAGGAGACTCCTTCAACGTCAAGCTTCCCTCCGGTGAATCGGCAATATCTAATCAATGAGTTATGAGATGCCTTATTTATCTAGGCGATTTCCTAGCCTTTGCGGATTTGATGGTGTTGGATCTGGCAGACTTTGATGTGATTTTGGGCATGGACTGACTGTCCAAGTATGATGCGGTCATCCAATGCAAGGCAAGACGACTGGATTTCAGTATGGACAATGACCAACCTATGAGTGTCTATGGTTTTCAGGATAAGGTTTCCCCTATCATTTTTGCGGTACGTGCTTGTCGTGCCATCGAGTCTAGTTGTGAGGCATTTTTGGTTTTTATTTATGCTTTGGAAACTGCTTTTGTTACACCACGTCTTGAGAATGTCTTGGTGGTGTGAGAGTTTCCAGATGTTTTTCCTGATTGTCTTCCGGGACTTCCTCCGGTGAGGGAGATAGAGTTTGTGATAGACCTCGATCCGGGTACCCGTCCTATTGCCAAAGCACCGTACCGCATGGCTCTGCGTGAGTTGGATGAGTTGCGTACTCAGCTTGATGAATTGCTGCAGTGTGGGTTTATTAGACCAAGTTCTTCTTTATTGCGTGCTCCTGTATTATTTGCAAAGAAGAAGGATGGATCGATGAGACTTTGCATCGATTACAGAGAATTGAATAAGGTGACTGTTAAGAGTAGATATCCCTTGCCGATAATTGATGATTTGTTTGATCATTCGTGTGATAGCTCGGTATTTTCAAAGATTGATCTTCGTTCAAGCTACCACCAGTTGAGAATTCGTGAGGTGGATATTCCACGGACCGATTTCCAATTGCGGAATGGACATTTTGAGTTTTTGGCGATGTCCTTTGGGTTGACTAATGCACCCTCTGCATTCAAGGATTTAATGAATAGAGTGTTCAAGGATTTCTTGGATCGTTTCGTGATCGTGTTCATAAATGACATCCTTGTGTATTCCCGCAGTGTTGAGGAACATAATCAACATTTGCGATCGGTTTTGTCGACCCTGAGGGAGCATAAGCTTTATGCGAAGCTGAGCAAGTGTGAGTTCTGGCCATCTCAGGTGTCCTTTCTGGGGCATGTTGTAAGCAAGGACAATATTTCCGTAGACCCGACCAAGATTTCTGTTGTGATGGAATGAGAGAGACTTTCTATACCTAAGGAGATTAGGAGCTTCTTAGGGCTGGCTGACTTTTATAGAAGATTTGTGGAAGGGTTTTCAGTGTTGTCCGCTCCTTTAACTAGACTTACCCAGAAGAATATTACATTCATTTGAAGTGATAAGTGTGAAGAAGCTTTCCAAGAGTTGAAGAAGAGATTGTGTACTGCTCCAGTCTTAGCCTTGCCTACCGAAAGGGTTGAGTACACTGTGTATGTGGATGCATCACATATTAGACTTGGCCATGTTTTGATGCAAGATGGGAAGGTGATCGCGTATGGATCAAGACAATTGAAGATTCATGAAAGAAACTATCTTACGCATGATTTGGAGTTTGCTGCAGTAATTTATGCACTGAAGCTTTGGAGACATTTATTATATGCCGTGATGTGCAAGATCTATACAGACCATAAGAGTTTAAAGTACGTCTTCATTCAGGAGGAATTAAATCTGCGCTAGCGTCGGTGGTTAGAATATGTGGCTGATTATGATGTAAAAATCTTTTATCATCCAGAAAAGGCTAACGTAGTAGCCGATGCTTTAAGTAGAAAGACCACGAAAATTTTTAATTTGTCCGTGCAGTCGTTGGTAGAAGAATTCTTGTTGATGGACATTGAAGTTGGGAATAGTGCTGTGTCTGCTAGTTTGGAAGCAGAAGAGCCCTCTTGGATTTCCCTTACTAGAGCACACCAGAAGTATGATCCGGATTTATTGCATCTCCGGAATAGAACTGAGAAGGGAGAGCTACCTGATTTCTCCTTGGATGAGTTGAATACCTTAAAGTATCAGGGCAGATTTTGCATCCCCGCTTTTGGTGATATTCGGACTAAGATTTGTACTGAAGCTCATGGTTCCAGTGTTTCCTACCATCATGTTTCCACTAAAATGTATAAAGATCTAAAGCAAATTGTTTGGTGGTCGGGAATGAAGAATGATATAGCAAAGTTTGTGGCGGTATGTTATTCGTGTCAGCGTGTTAAGGCTGACCATAGGAGGCCTGGAGGTAAATTGAAAATGCTTGATATTTCAAGATGGAAGTGGGAGAGTATTTCGATGGATTTCATCACTGCTTACCTAGATCTCCCTGTGAGCACGACTCTGTTTGGGTGATAGTTGATAGATTGACTAAAATTGTTCACTTTGTACCTTTTAAGATCGGATATTCTATGAAGAAGATAGCTGAATTGTACCTTGATGAGGTTATCAGATTGCATGTAGTGCTTGTCAGTATCGTATCGGATCGAGACTCTAGATTTACATCCTGTTTTTGGAAGAGTTTACAGGAGGGGTTGAGTACGATTTAAGGTATTCCACCGCCTATCATTCACAGACAAATGGTCAGACGGAAAGAGTTAATCAGATCGTAGAAGACATGATCAGGTGTTATATTTTGGATCACGGTGGTGCTTGGGATGAACGTCTCAGACTCATGGAGTTTGCGTGCAATAACAGTTCCCAAGAGAGTTTGCAGATGACCCCGTTTGAGGCCTTATATGGGCGGCATTATAGGACTCCTTTTTTGGGTTGAAGTTGGTGAGAGACCGTTGCTAGGTCCAGAAGCCCTTGAAGAGATGAATTGTGTCATGACTCATATTCGAGAAAAGCTCTGTGTGGCACAAGAGCGATATGAGAAATATTCTAATCAACGAAGGGTTGATCTGGAGTTCACTGTTGGGGACATGGTTTTTCTAAAAATTTCTCTGATGTATGGTGTTAAAAGGTTTGCAAGGAACCACAAGTTAGACCCCGGTATGCAGGACCTTTTCATATTCTTGAGCGTATCAGAGTGTCAGCTTATAGGATGGAGTTGTCTGCTACCATCACTGGTGTCCATGATGTGTTCCATGTGAGCCAGTTATGGAAGTGAATCCGTAGTGATCGTCAAGTTCTTGACTTGGTGACCCAGATTCAGCTCAACCTTACGTATGTGGAAGAACCTGTTCGTATTATGCATTCTCAAGATCGAGTGTTGCAGAGGAAGACCATCCCCATGGTTAAAGTTCTCTGGCGAAATCAAGATGTCGAGAGCGCAACGTGGGAATTGGAATCCGCGATGAGAGAATCCCATCCGCATCTCTTCCCTTAGTTCAGGTATGTCCTCATGTTGTTGGTAATAATTGAGTTTTATTTCAGGTTTGGTTTTAAGGTTGTGTTAAGTTTCGGGACGAAACTTCTTTTAAGGGGTCTGACTGTAACGCCCCTGATTTTCTGATGTCATTATTTGGTTGGTCGACGTCATAATTTCGAAGTCAGAGCGTTACCCTTTTTCATTTTGTTGACGGCGCTGCACAGTTTGCGCGTTTTCGCGTTCGTTGAGCTTGTTTATCCTGATTTTGGGATTCTGATGGGTTGGAATATTTTTCTTGATATTAAGGATGAGGCTTTGAGGCCTTGGGCATGTCCAGTTCTATTGCGTTCCGAGCATTTTGGAGTCTCGACGCGTGTTTGGACCCTGGTGATTTTTTCGCTTGTGAGAGCATTTGATGTTATGTCTCAAGAATAGTATGTCATATTCTAGGGTTATCTTCGATGATTAAATCATTTAATTCGACGCGTTTGGGCCTCTGTTTTGAACTCATATTTCCTTATTCAACTACCTGAGTATGATAATTACTATATTAAAGCCTTGGGCTTGCTTTTGATTCTCAGGAAGCCCTCCTTAAGGGTAGGTTTTTTTTCCGTTGACCAGAGGCGGGAGGCCTTTTTGTTTTCTAGGCGCTGTGTTGAGCTTGACGATCGTCGAGCGGAGCTCGACGAAATGTCGAGCTGAGCTCGACGAAATGTCGAGCTGAGCTCGACGAAATGTCGAGCTGAGCTCGACGAAATGTCGAGCTGAGCTCGACGAAATGTCTAGCGGTTCTATGTTCTGGGTTAGACGAACTTCGAGCAGAATTCGTCGAACGGGCCTTGCGTTCGACGAATTTCGAACTGACTTCGTCGAGCGGGTTCTTCCTTTGCGTTCGACGATGTTTGACCTGATTTCGTCGAATGGGCCTTGCGTTTGACGAATGTATGGGAATTTTCTTCCTCCTTGATTACGAGTAGTCCATCTGCTCCCGAGTTATGCTCTTCTGGTACTCGAGAACTGTTCTTTGTTCCCGAGAAAAGCTATTCTTGTTCCCTAGAGGTGTTGCTTGCTTGTTCTCGAGAATGTCTGTTTGTTCTCGAGAACGTTTCTTCTTGTTCTTTAGAACTGGCATCTTGTTCTCGAGAACTGGCTTTTTGTTCTCGAGATTTGCTCTGTTCTCGGGAATTTGCAGCCTTGTTCTCGAGAAAGCCTTCTTGTTCTCGAGAACAACCTTTTTGTACTAGAGAAGTGCTTCCTGATACTTGTGGTCTGTCTGGTTGTTCTCAGGATGAACTTCTTGTTGTCAAGAACTGACATTTTGTTCTTGAGAACTGACTTCTTGTTCTTGAGAACTGGCATCTGGTTCTTGAGAATTGACACCTTGTTCTCGAGAACTGGCTTCTTGTTCTCGAGAACTGGCTTCTTGTTCTCGAGAACTGTCTACCTTGTTCTCGAGAACTACCTTCTGTTCTCGAGAAGAACTTTATTGTTCTTGAGTTTCCGTTCTAGTTCCCGGGAAGTTTTCTTCTGTTCTCGAGTAATCTTTCTTCAGTACTCGAGTACTGCATACCTTCTTCTCAGGTAACCTTTACCTATTCCCGGGTGATGTTTTCTCTACTCGAGTAAATTTCTTCCACTCGAGAAATCCTCTCTTCATTTTGAAAACCCGATTTAGTCGACTCTAGTTCTTTTCTTAAGTGCACTTATCATAATTTTACCATTAGTATATATATATATACCTACCTTTTCCCTCCTTTTTAGGTCGAGTTTTTCTGTCTATCTCCCGACCAGAGCGGTGTGAACGAGAGTGAGAAGTTTTTCCCGTATCCTTCCGGTGGCCGCCGACGGTGCTCCGATGCTCGAAATCCTCAACAGAATACAGATCCGAAAAGCTCTCACGAGAGTTTTGTCATCGTGGTAAAATTTTCCCCATTCCTTGAGTTTTTCTCGCTAGGGTTTTCGGCTCTAACTCCTATTTTTGACCATTCTTGCTATATTTCGACTTCCCTCGTCTTCTTTAGCCCTGATCTACGCCGTGGTGTGATTTGGATGTCTTTCTCTGGTGAAGCCAAGGCAAGTGATGGTTTCCTTATTTTTAAAATTTTCTCATCAAATACAATATTTAATAAAAATAAAAAGAGTAAAGATATATTTGTTAAAAAAATAGGAAATTGATATTCGCAGGTCATTTTTGGCTATTTGTACCACACCAATATTCGTACCTCACAGAATTATAATTGTATCCAAATACGATATTCGTACCCCACAAAAATGATTTTTTTTTTAAAATTAATGTTATATATAATGAGTTCCTAACAAAAGTAATTAAATCTATGTTAATATTTTTGTCAAATACATCTTAACAACCAATATATTTTTGTCAAAAAGTCAAGTCCATAAAATATTAAAATATAAAAACAACTGAGATAATAGTGAACTTCATTTTTCCTTGACTTCAATGCATCCCAAAAAATCCTAAAAAAATAATAATTATCACACATAAACAATAATAATTATAAAAAAATTATTACTAATAACACTGTATGTACCTTCTGTATTAAATCATTATGATAATCCAAAGTTTTCAAATATTTCTTCAAAAAGATCATCAAAATGCCCTCAAAATCATACTATGATTGAAAAAAATTGTGATTACATATGATAAAAAAGTGTAATAAGTAATGAATAAAATTTTCTAAATATGCATACCTTTCTAAATATGTATATTTAGAAATTTTATTCATTGCTCATTACACTTTTTTTATCGTATGTAATTATCATTTTTTTCTTTCATAGTGCTATTTTGAGGGCATTTTGATGGTTTTTTTGAAGAAAAATTTGAAAATTTTGGATGATCATAATAATTTAAAACAGAAGGTACGAACAGTGTTATTAGTAGTAATTTTTTTATAGTTATTATTATTTATGTGTGCTAATTATTGTTTTTTAGGATTTTTTGGGATGTAGCGAAGTCAAGGAAAAATGAAGCTCGTTATTATCTTAGATATTTTGTATTTTAATATTTTGTGGACTTGACTTTTTGACAAAGATATATTGGGTGTTAAGATGTATTTGACAAATATGTCAAAATAGATTAATTATAGATTTGACTTTTTGACAAAGATATATAGATTTGACTACTTTTATTAGGAACTCATTATATATAAGATTAATTAAAAAAATTTCATTTTTGTGGGGTACGAATATCTGTTTCGGTACAATTATAATTTTATGGAGTACGAATATCGGTGGGGTACAAATAACCAAATATGATCTGCGAATATCAATTTCCAAAAAATAAACTCAATAATGAAAATTATAACAAAGAAAGAGTAAAATTTTTAAAAAATAAATAGTCCAAATAATAAAGAAGAATTGACAAAAAAAATAATGACATGCGTGGGTAGGGTTTCAACTTTCGAGAGAAAATATGAGTGAGGTGTGCGCTTAGGTTTAATATGGATAGGATTGAAAAAAGATAGTGATATTGTTTATTGTAAGAGTTTGGTGTGCACATAGTCAAAAATGATGTGCACATAACATCGCCTTTTATTTT
The DNA here is from genome assembly GCA_039583875.1 of Platanthera guangdongensis. Classification (NCBI taxonomy): domain Eukaryota; kingdom Viridiplantae; phylum Streptophyta; class Magnoliopsida; order Asparagales; family Orchidaceae; genus Platanthera; species Platanthera guangdongensis. The sequence continues at coordinate 46,124,427 of CM077158.1, read as the reverse complement.
AACACTTTGATGTGCACATAGCTAAAAATGATGTGCACGTAATAACGCCCTATATAAATGAACATATTTCAATATTGATATTGATATGCACCCATTAATTTATAGAAGCTTTTAACAAAGAACAAAAATGCTAATTGTGGGGGAAGTGGGGTCCAAGTCAACTTTCATCATGGAGGAAGTGGAGAGAAATTGAGAAAGTCAACCTCCAACATGAAGGGAGTGGAGAAACCGCCAAGGAACCGCCGCACGACAACCGTCGTATGATAACAGTAGCGAAACTGTTGTGCCAACCGGGCCGCACCACGACGGTGCGGCCAAGATGCGACCAGGGCCGCACCCCTCAAGGCCCGGGCACCAGGACCGACCTGGTAGGTGGTAGCAAAATCATGTTTGGAGGGACTTATTTTCAGCGGTCAAGTAGTTACGATCACAAGAACCAGAGCTTAATTAAGGTCTGGTTCATGCCATCGTAAACGTTTGACCGGTGAAAATAAGTCCTCCCAAACAGAGCCCAAGTGATGACATCATCATCTTCTTCGAGCATAGTTTCACGAAATTTTGGAGCCAAATATACGGCTCCAGTTTGAAAATACTATGACAATGTGCGCGTCAATGATGATTTTAAGGCGAAATGCATACATTACAGAAGCTGCTAATTGTTAGCCGAAACTCTAAACGCACACGTTATATCAAATCGTGTGTAGCAAAACAAGTCACATCATCGAGAGAAGCACAACTTTTAGCATCCGGGCAAATTTTTGCGGAATTTCGAGTCTGCTTGGTCTCCCAAACGGACGTCACAGCACACATAAGCGCAAAGTGCGCTTGTCTAGAGTCGTGTCGTGCCTCGCTATGTGCGCCGAACGCGTAAGCATCGCACACCCAACACACAATCTCGCGGTTGCGTAGCACGCGAGCACCGAGCACGACAACGAGCGCACCACTATGTGAGTGCGGCGTGCATGTGATGCCGTAAATTGTTACAGGTATGAATAATTTATGTGTTTATGATAATTATTATGCACACCAAAACAACGATGAAAACCGATGTGATGCAAGCTAAGTTTAGCCTCAAATAATAATATTAGTGCATATTATTAAGAAAAGAATTAAGTCTAAGTTTATATTAATAAATATTAGGTATTAATAAGATAAGAGAAGTTATAAAGGAAGGATAAGAGTTTGACCGGCTGATAGGTATGGAGTCAAATCTCTATTTAGGGTTGTTTCATGGGCTCTTATAAACTTCCCTTGATAAATTAGTGCAAATCCCTTATGTATGGAGGTACCACATCAAACTCTAACTTAAGTACTCTTCATTTTGCCTTATAAGGAAGGAGATTACTAGATTAGTGGTGTATAGTGTTATTTGGGTCAATGGTAGCAACATATTATTAAAAAAAATAACAGTTTTTGAATGGATCCTTATAGGGGAAATTATTTCAAGTCCATCACTATCCTTATGACATAACATTAGAGCCTTATTTAGGCTCGATTCATGCGGTCGTAACCGCTTGACCGGTGGAAATAAGTCCCCCCAAACGGAGTCATAGTAAGCCAAGACCATTAAGGATGCGTTTGGCATGGCTTATCGCGACTTATTTGCTCCGGTGAGGATGGACAAAAATGTCATTGTCATACCAAAATCTTATGTCTCAAACTAGATTCTTTTTTGTAACATTTGTGATATCAAACATACATTTTATGACAATGACGTTTTTGTCCCACCTCACCGGAACAAATAAGCTGCGATAAGCCGCTCCAAACGCAGCCTAAGTTAGCACTTGATATTATTGACATTTGATCAACTAATAATGATAGTTTATTTAAGTCATAGCTTCTCAAGGTAAAGGAAGGGGAGATGAACAAAACAAAGAAAAAGGCAAAAACAAAGTTGTTGTGAGTTCTTATTTGCCGTCTTTACATTTATTTGTTTTTCGTATTCTTATAATGATATATGATAAACAATTCCGTGTATGCAATTAATTCAACATAAAAAGAAGAATGAAAAATAAGACAAGTTCTTAACATGTTGAATAACGAGAAAGAATAAAGTGATTGTTAATTAACCGCAACCGGTCTTTGGCTAACCGCATCCCAGAATTTCAAAAAACACATATTTTCAATGGTTAACCGCAACCGGACGCTCCTCTCTCCTTCCTCTTGCTGAAATCGTTTGCCTCCTTCCTTCCGCTCAAGCCAACCGCCTCTCCCTATCTCTCACCTTCCTTACCTCTCACAGGTGAGTGCGGCCGAGACAGTTAACACAACTGCCGACCTCCACATCTAGATCTACTTCACTACCGCTCTTCTCCCAATCTTCCCCTGAATCGAACGTCTGCTTCTTCAACTCCTCCAGAGGATCTCAATGCAGTGGCAGGCTGAAGGAGAAGGCTCCACTCCATGAATCGTGGTCGGCCGCCTTCTTCCTCGGTTGAAGCCATATTTTGAAAACTGAGAAACTCTCCTTTCTGCAGAGTGGAAGTAGTAGTCGTTAGACCGCTGCCATTGATTCTAAGACCAGAAATTACTTCCCTTGCTTGATGGAAACCACACTCCGACATGGTTGCTCTGCACCCAGGCTTCTTAACACCTATCTTCTTTTGTTTTGCCACAGAATTGTACTTGAAGCATGCAGTTCTCATCCATAACATACTCATAAGAACCCATAGAGAAGCATCTTCTCCTACTCTCTTCCAAACTGGCATTCGCCCTGCTGCTTCCTTCCCCGCTCCTCCACCGACGTCTAAATTTTGTAACTCTCTGAGATTAAGGCTCCGTTTGGGGGGACTTATACGAAAAGGTCCGATTCATGTGATCATAACCGCTTGACCGGAGAAAATAAGTCCCCCAAAAAAGAGCCTAATTGATGCAACTTTTTTGTCTGGAAGACAAATTGAACCCAAGCTCAGCTCCTCCTTCACCACAACCTTAGCGGTTTGCGCCATGAATTCGATACTGGCGTCGCCGTGTCACCACAATCTCAATAGATTTGCGCCATGACAAGGGTGGCTTAGGGATTGCGGGGGAAAAGCACAAATATTGGGTTGCGGCAAGAAAAAATCGAGTTTTGGATAACACTTTGGGTTGCGGTTAACATTGGGGTGCGACAAGCCAGATACGGGTCGCGGTTACCAATCACCAAGAATAAAAGAAAGAACACACTTATGAAATGGACACTCTTAAGGGTTAACCCGAAATGGGAAGCGGGAAGAATAACCTTCCGACATGTATATAAAGAAATGTCATTCGTGCAAGTCAAGGGTACAAAATGTTATTTGGCAATATAAACGTGCGAGTCAAGGGTACATGTTGTCATATTAACGTGTGAGATAAGAACACGTAACATATACATGAACTTTTAATTTACCCTTAGCATTGTTCATGATTAAGGAAACACTTAATGATGATGTAAAAGAATTAGGAAGTATAAAAGTCTTCAAAAATGAACATAAGATAATAAACACAAGACATGACACAGAATAAGAATTCAAATAGCTAGACTTTTGACTAATTAAAAACAATACTAAACAGTCAAGGACAAGATCGCTCCAATTACAATTAGTTCCTCTCGACAAGAGAAGAGGTATCGTCTTTGGGCCGAAGTTTCTTCCATAGTTGTTGAAGTTCTGGACGCGCATAAGGAGAGATGCAGAGGCCCGGAGTGCCCCTATGATGAGTTTCAGTTTTATTTTAAGTGGAGTCTGTAGCCTCAATACAAGATGTATGTTTGTACATAATGATGTTAGACTTTGAGTTTGTCTAGTAATATGTTGTACTTTTGGTTAGTCCCCCTTTTGCATGTATATAGAGCTGCATGTCATGTCATGTTGTATTATGTTATTAGAATGTTAATGAAATGAAATGATTCTATTTTGTCATTGCACTTTACTTTTTGTACTCTATCATATACTGCTTTACTTTGGATATTCTTACCTTACTCTCTGATGTATATTATGAAATGAATATGTTAAATTGTAGCAGTAGTCGTTAAGGAGGAAGTTATAATTAATTGGTATCTGAGCATATTTGAATCTTTGAGGTGATATGAGTACTTTAAGGAAATGGAATATGACAAATAACAACGATTTATGACACATAAAATAACTACCAGAAGCTAAATTTAAATTTCTTATTTCAGGATCTCCCCAAACTTATATGAGTAGAAGACCAATGAAGAATTAACAAGAGAACAAGTCAATATGACAGAAGAGAGTTATAGTTCTGGAAGGTCAAACCCTCCCTTAGCATAGATTATGTAAGCTTTGGCGAAAGCTATTAGAATGGGCAATACCACACCACTACCAGCTAATGCAACGGTTTATATGCAGCTAAAGCATTTCTCATACATGAGCCTCCAGTCTTTCGCAGTAATTTGACACCGATGGAGACAGAAGACTGGATCAAGAAGATTGAATTAATTTTTAAAGCGACGAGGTGTCCAGATTATCAAAAAATTGTTTTAGTTACATTTCTACTAGAAGAAGAGGCTAATAGATTGTGGGATATTTTGATACAAGGAAAATTTACTGGACGTATGAATGTTGATATTCCTTGGTATGAATTTCTGAAAGAATTCATCGATTGATTTGTACCGTCATCCGAAAAACGAATCCTTCATGAAAAGTTCCTTCGTTTGATGCATCAGTGGTGCATTACGAAATTGAGTTCACTCCATTGACATATTATGCGAGTGACATGGTCTCAAATGAACGAGAACATTGTTTTCATTTCCAATTAGGCCTACAGGAAGATGTTCGGGTACATCTGATTTCCCAAAGAATCAAAAAATATAATGAGTTGATGGAGATAGCATTCATTGAGTGCACGCAAATTTTCAGCTGAGTTGAGGACAACAGAAAAAAACAAATATTAATTTTGGATAAATGGGATTAAACCTCTATAGCATTGAAGGCAAGACTATCCCAGTATTATATTTTAGGCTGCGTTTGGAGCGGCTTATCGCGGTGTATTTGCTCCGGTGAGGCTGGACAAAAAACGTCATTATCATAAAATGTAGGTTTGATATCACAAATGTTACAAAAAAGAAACTAATTTGAGCCATAAGATTTTGATATGACAATGACATTTTTGTCCAATCTCATCAGAACAAATAAATCGCGATAAGCCACGCCAAACACAGCCTTAGTGATATATATGTACTTTCTGTGGAATAAATGACTATCCAAGTAGTTCTAGTAATAATAAAATGAAATGAAAATTAGGAAATTGGCCAATGCTGGTGATAAAGGATCCGTTTGGCACAGCGGTGGAGGTCGTGAACGCGGCGGTCACCTCGCCTACGAAATTTCATTCACTTTTATGTTTAAAATTAATTTTCTTTTCTTGGCTGCGGTCATAAGCATTGTATAGCTAAAATGCATTCTATGGCGCTGACGTTTTTATCCAAACTCATCCGAGCAAAAACGCAGCGTCAACAAGTCAAAAAAATCTATATTTTAATTCATGAATCAGAGATGGGTACCACAAATCGTTGAAACCGAGCAGTAAGTCAGAAGCAACCACGCAGCAGACATAATGAAGAAGCTCGTGTTAGAGAAGGCATCTAAATTAGGTTAGCAACAAAAGGGAGAATTTTAATTGTGTATAAAATTAAATATGCTTCTTTTTGATTGATGGGGTTCCCCTGAGCCGGTTCGACCGAACCAGTAAAACTGTGCACAATTGTCCAGCAGCCCGGGGCGTAACTTCCCACGGCATGCCCGCCGGCGGCCTGGCCCTTTGCCGCCGCCCCGGAGAGGGGCGGCCTCCCGTGCACCCGAGCGGGCAGCCAATTCGGCCGCCCAGTCCCAGCCTCCTCCCCTGTAGGGAGCGACCTCCCGAATCACCCTGGACGTTGGCCGCCCGTCCGCAGCCACCGCCCTTAACAGGGGCCGCCCTCTTCTCGCCCCAGATGGGAGGCAGTTTCTACCGCCCGTCCGGCCGCCGCCCTAACAGGGGCTACCCTTCTCGCCCCAGAGCCGCCACCCCTAACAGGGGTGGCCCCTCTTCTCGCCCTAGACGGGAGGCAGATTTTGTCGCCGCCCCCTTAAGGGGCGGCATTCTTGCCAGCAAGGACATGCGGCAGTTCGTCCTGCCCCCTTTTTCTGCCCATGGCGGGCGGCAAAATATGCCGCCCGTCCTGCAGCCTCCCCCATCAGGGGCGGCATATTTGCCGCCCTGGACGGGCGGCATTTTCTGACGCCCGTCCTGCCACTGCCCCGTTAGGGGCGGCTTCCTCGCCGCCTGTGACAGGCGACATCTTCGGCCATCCGGGAGGCCCTTTCCTGCCGGCTGCCGGCCTCGCCGGGCCGCCCCTCCCCTCGCGGGAGGGGCAGTTATTTTTCCGGTGAGGGCGATTATTTTCCGATCGGGGGCAGTTTCGTCATTTGCATAAATATGACAATCCACGCTCTTTAAACGAAGCAATTCTATTCGTCCGGCCAGTGGTTACGGGGGGAAATTACCGGCTTGCCCCTTTAAAATCTATAAATATGGCATATTACTCTTTATTTTCATCTTTTTCCTCCGTCGAAAAATCTTCATACAGATTTTCTCTCCTCTTCCAAACGTGCTCCCGCACGCGCCTCCTCCTTGCGCGCTCTCGTGCACGCCTCTTCCTAGCGCGCTCCAGTGCGCGTCTCTTCCTTGCGCGCCCTCGCGCGCTCCGCCTCTCTACGCGCTCTCGCATGCGTCTCTTGCATGCTCCCGCACGCCTCTTCCTTGGGCGCTCCTGCGCACACCTCTTCCTTGGGCGCCCTCGCGCTCTCCGCCTCCTTGCGCGCTCCCGCGCACGTCTCTTCCTTGCGCGCTCTTGCACGCATCTCTTCCTTGCGCGCTCTCGCACGCATCTCTTCCTTGCGCGCTCCCGCGCGCGTATCTTCCTTGCTCGCTCCCGCGAGCGTATCTTCCTTGCGCGCTCCCGCGCGCATATCTTCCTTGTGCGCCTCTTCCTTGCGCTCCCGCGCGCGCCGCCTACTTATGCGCCTTCTCGCGCCCATCTTCCACGTGCGCCCTGTGTGCACGCCAGCAAGCGCTATGCGCGCTCTCCGCCAGCAAGCACCCCGGGCGCTCAAGAACAAGCGCTCCAATCACCGACAGGACAACCGCACCAGACTCCTCCAAAAGAGAATCAAAAATAAGCCACAGAGGACAAAGTGCGCATAACGAGCGGCTCAAACTTCCAAGCCGCCGGATCCAAGATAAACCAAGCAAGCAACGCTCGCCTCCAAGCAATAGTCAAAGGCTCCAGAGCATCCAGTGCGTAAAGCTCCCAACAACAAGTTAAATACTAAGCTCCGTGAGTGGTGGTTTGTCACCCCCGAACAACTCTTTCTCTCTCCCTCAAATCGTAACGAGAGGCGGCCTGTCGCCCTTGAGTTCTTCAACAAAGCCTCGTACAACAACCAACAAATAGTGGAGGTTTGGCCGGCACAGATCCAGCCACGTGATTTTCCACCCAGTTGAAGGGTTTTCCACATTAAAAAAATTCTTTTTCCAGCTTTCTAATTTTTGCGACTATTTGCACGCTCGACCGCTCCCGGGCTAAAACGGTTCAATTTAGTCCGGTCTACCAGAGCCGTGAGCGAACCGCAACATTGATAAATAAATTTTAGTCAAAATATTTGCATATGTAATTTCATTATATGCTAGCTTCGTCCGCCAATATAAGGGAGGGAACGAGAGTCATTTGAGCATCTTGGATCATTAGATATTTTGGCTTTCTTTGAGAGTAGATTCTTAGAGGGATCCTGTCTGCAAGAGATCAGATCGAGCATGTCTCAATATCTTGTATTTTCTTTCGTATCAATCCATATATTGTTCGGGAAAACTTGAGTCCATCAACGGGTATGATATGTTGCCAACTTAGGGATCAATCTTGAATCGTAGTCGGATTCGGCTTCGCCGTCCGAGTTCTAATCGATGGCCAGTCGTTTCCACACACCTTCGAGTTTGATTCTGCTCCCTGGTTCACTGTCCACTTGTCTACATCGATCGAGAACTTCATGTAGAAGCTCCCCACACAGCTTCAATCGATCGTCAGCCCGTCGTCAACCATCCGCGCCTCCGACTTCAATATCGCTTGACTTCGATTCCGCTCCAACAATGATCACCAACGTCTAGCTTGCGACCCAACTCCAACAACGGTTACCAGCTTCCAACCTAACTCCAATAATGATTGCCAGCTTCTGTCTTTAACCCCGCTCGCCATCCATTGCCGCTTTACGATCGGCACGACTGATCTCATGCCCCACTCCTCGCTGACTTATCTCCCTCTGATGGGTCTTCTGGTGGAACAAGTGACCTCCCATCTCTTAACAGTCTGCCAGTGTCGCACCATTCTCCACTTCCGCTCTACCGTTTAAAGTCCACGACACATTTAATGGCTCTACGCGTCAATGAGAATGCCTCCGCTTCACCTCTGCAAATTCCACTCGCTTGGATCGGCTCAAAGCTCGATTAAAATACCACATTCTTCATCTTCACGAGTTCATGGCCACCGCTGTCAACCGTCGACCGACACCTCGTCCCCTCCATCGCCGCCCCCTACTAGCCTGTCGTCGACTACATGGGGTTCCTACAACCCGTCAAGGATATTCACCGTCTACCTCCCCAAATTGAAATTTCGGTGTTCGACAACACTGACCTCCTCAATTGGATTGTTTGCGTTGAATAATTTTTCGACCTCGAGCATACCCCAGCCAATCAGAAGGTCCCTATGTCGATTATCTACATTGAGGGTGTTGTGCTACACTACGCACCAAAATTTCATTGATCTCTCCTGGCTCACACTGAAGGAGGAATTCCTTCGTCATTACAACACACGCCAAATGGGCTATGCCTACGTGTGTCTTAACTCTATTCTCTAGTCTGACATAGTCGCGGCCTACATCGTTGAGTTCATTGAGGTCGTCACACATGAAATCAAGCTCTCCCTAGACCATTACTTAGGGTACTTCTTAGCGAGCCTACAACCCAACTACCGTGTGTAATGGCCCCCTTTCCCGACAACCACCACAATTTAACATGAAAAACTATCCCACCAACGTTTGTCCCCGATCTTTCATTCTTCCGGACACCTCATTGCTCAAAATATTGTTTCTATCTTCTTTATCAAGTCTTCCGTCTCAACTGGTGTTAAACCACCACGGGAAGTCAGCGACTTCATATCCAAGAAGTGCTTCAAATATAAATCAATCGGCCCCGGAGGTCTTGTGGTGCTTTCCTTTACCATCTTTATGGCCTCTACCAAATCCCGAACAATATCAACTATTAGCAAGTTTGATCTTTCTTTGCTTCCACTTTCCCCTATCATACTAACTTATTCCCCTTCAGGTTCTTCCTGTTATCTTCAACTTATAGATATCTCCGAAGGTTCCTACAGCGGGTAAACTTAACAACAGAGGTCGGAAGGACGCTTTCAAAATATCATGAATTTATACTACCTTAGGTTTTCACTAATGATTAGCCCATTCCACCATAACCAATATTTATTTACTTTAAAATAAACTATGAAATTGCTACCTTTGTACAAGGAAGGAAAAAAATTGCAAGAGATTACCCCCCCCCCCCCCCCCCCCTCCACCCTCCCCCCATATGAAGAAACTGTCACATATACACAAAAACTCTTTGCATATACTACAAGTGCACATATGCTCACATCTACAAATTAGATTCAAAAACATCCTTCTACAAACCCTCAAGCCATCTGCCTTTATCAGAAAAAAGGGAAATGAAAGGGCATTGTTAAGGATTAACCCAAAAAGCGGAGGCGGGGTGCGAGTTTCCTCCCACTTATTCCTTGCAAAACCCATAATCCCCCACAATTAATATTAGGATGAACCCCCTCTTAAAATGAAGAAATTGTTGCATATATAATGGATAGAAAAAAAAATAAAACAGAACTATTACTTTAATTATGATGCCCAGAACTGCATTATAAATCATCTAAGGCAGCCTACCAAAATAGCCTCAGTCTCTTCTTTTGAGGGAGGTGTACGCTTTGGACATAGAGAAGCTTTTCCTCATAAGGCAGCAATGGTAGGAGGAGAAAGCAAATCAGAATGAAAGCTGATGAAGGTGTCTGTTGAGGAGGGAACCTGCCAATGAAGTATTTCAGCATAATAAGCAATGTCAATTCAACAACTTAACCTGCATCCTCAAGGTAAAGACAGATTCTAAAAGAAAAAGCAGGTTGAGAACAACAATCCTTTGCTAAATGACCAAATCAATTTACTTGTTATTGTAGAAAAGTAAAGAGCCGGAACCTATAGACAGCTTTCATTAATTCAAACTTCAAGTATGAGTACTGTAGAAATAAACTTATATATTGATTGAGTATGTAAATACAAAGGAGTAGGAGAGAAGAGTCCCAGGAAACAACAACAAGATGTGGGACTAAAAAGATGACTAAATGAGCTAAATTGGGCCACATTTATTTGGGCCCAATACAATAGTTTTTCCCTAACATTCTCTAACACTCCCCCGCAAGCTAGAGCAAACAAATTGTACGCACCAAGCTTGGACAAAAACTGATGATACATCGGTCTCGGTAAGAGCCTTGGTGAAATCAGCAACTTGCTCAGAAGCCGGAACATGCTTTAATTCTAATTTCTTCAGTTTGAACCTTCTCTCGGACAAAGTGACAATCAACTTCAATGTGTTTTGTTCGGTCATGAAACATGGGGATTCTTGGCAATATGTATAGCAGCTTGGCTGTCGCAGAACAGAGTTGCTGGTGAGGATAGTTTGACTCCCAAATCACCAAGAAGACTTTCCAACCAGGTAAGTTCGGATACAACAGAAGTCATTGCGCGGTATTCTGCCTCAGCAAAAGAGCGAGCAACGACCGATTGCTTGCTTCTCCATGTGATAAGATTTCCTCCAAAGTACAAAAGCCAGTTGTGGACCGTCGATCATCAAGTGAGCCCGCATAATCAGCATCAGAATGCACACAACAAGTGAGCAGACGAGGAAGTGACACATATACGAGCCCTTGACCCGGAGCAATCTTCAAGTACATGAGGATGCGTTCGACTGCTGTAAGATGAGAGGTCCGTGGAGAATGCATAAAACGACTGATCACTCAACATGACAAATGAGATATCGGGTCTTGTAACCGTCAAGTATATCAGTTTTCCAACAAGACACCTCGTCGATAATACTTTAGATTCGTAAGCAGAGAATCAGAGTCAGATAAATGAGCACACAACTTGTGGTTGACATCCATAGGGGTTTCCACAGGTTTGCACCGAGTAGCCAACATCTTGAAGAAGGTCAAGACAATACTTCAGTTGTGATAGGACAAGGCCATCAGGTCGCTTACTAACCTCCAGTCCAGAAGTACCAAAGATTTCGCAGAGTCCCCAGGTCCTTTGTTTGAAAGACTGAGTTTAATGTGCTTTGACTGCATTGTATCCTTACAAAGTCATCACCAGTTATCAGGATATCATCCACATAAACCAGGAGAATGACAGTTTCGTCCCTGATTGATGACGAGTGAAAAGTGAGAAGTCGGTCGAGCTCCGTCGGAATCCACAGCTCGAAGTACAGTCTTACTAATATTTTCAAACCAAGCCCGAGGAGACTGTTGGAGACCATACATAGCTTTGTGAAGAAGACCTGAGACTCCCTCGTGGTCTCAAACCTGGGAGGTTGACACATGTAGACAGTTTCTGAAGAAGATCACCATTAAGAAAGACATTTTTGATATCCAGCTGATGAGAGGGGCGTGATGAACATCTAAGGAGGAGGACTCAAATAGAGTTCAACTTGGCGACTGGAGAAAAAGTTTCCTCATAGTCGAGGCATGTTGTTGAGTGAAGCCGCGAGCGACAAGGCGAGCCTTCAGACGGTCAATAGATCGTCCCATCAGCAGCATGTTTGATGACAAAGACCCACTTTACAGCTACCCGACCGGTTTCTGACTGGCCGGAGGAAGAGGGGGACAACGGACCATGTCTGGTTAGCCCAGAGAGGTAGACATCTCCTCTTCCATGGCTGCCCGCCAGCCCGGATGTTGAAGCGCCTCCTGTACAGAGTTAGGAACAGAAACCGAAGAAAGAGAAAGAGTAGCAAAGGTGTGCAGAGGTGGAGAGATAACGATGAAGAGAGACGTAGGCCTCTAGAAGATGGGCAGTGGAGGGCGTTACCTGATCAGAGGGACGCGAAGTGTCCATGGCAGAGGTCGGCGGCAGAGGGGCAACGGAACTGGGAGGGCGACGAGTGTAGACCCGGATAACGGGCGTTTGATGGTAGAAGGACGGGGGAGGAGAGAGCGGGGTGGTGGTGGAGTAGCAGGAAGATGTGACGGGACGAGGGAAGGACGGCGGGAGATATGGAGGCGGTGGGAAGGAGCAGTATGGGAGGGAGCAGGAAAGAACGGTTCGTCTTCCCGGAAGGTAACGTCCGCAGAGACAGTGACCTTGCCAGTAGCGGGTGAGTAACAAACATAGCCCTTTTGGGTGTGGGAGTAGCCAACAAAGATGTGTTTCGCCGCCCTGGGGTCCAATTTATCGGAGGAGGGCCCGAGGCAGTGGACATAGCAGGTGCTGCCGAAGATACGGGGCGAAAGAGGGAAAGCCGGAGTGGAGGGAAACAATATGCTGAAGGGAGTCGCAATAATTGAGGACAGAGGAAGGGAGCCGATTGATGAGAAAGCAGGCAGTGGAGACCGCAAAGTTCCAGTAGGCTTTAGGAACATGCATTTGGATCATGAGGGAGCGGGCAATATCCAATAAATGACGGTTCTTGCGTTCGGCAACCCAATTTTGTTGCGGGGTATACGCACAAGAGGTTTGATGGAGAATCCCGTATTCTGAACATAAATGGTAAAGTCGTGGCTGGTGTACTCACGAGCGTTATCAGTACGGAGAGTTTTGAGGGTGGTCTGGAATTGTGTCCGGGTCTCGAGGACAAACGCCCGAAACACCCGGGGAAGCTTCAGAGCGTTCGCGAAGGAAGTATAGCCACGTGGTGCGTGAATGATCATCAATAAAGGTGAGAAAATAACGATAACCACATATACTAGGAATCCGAAATGGTCCCCAAATATCCGAATGAACAAGATCAAAAGGAACTCCTAGTACAATGCGAAGGAAACAAAGGAACGTGACTGTTTGCCGAGAATACATGAATCACACTGAAAAGAAGTAAAGAAAGGTCTGGAAGAGCCTGGAGAACTGGCAGAGGGGTATGACCAAGGCGGCGATGCCAGGCAGTGGAGGAGACGAAAGACAGAGCGAGCGGAGAGGCATCCAGAAGGTAGAGCCCATTCCGCAGCTGACCTTTACCAATGGTAGTCCGCGTCCGCCGATCCTGTATAACAAAAGAAGAGGAAGAAAATGATAATAGAACAATCCAAGATCACTCGTAAGATGCCCAACAGAGAGTACAGTTAAAAGGGGAACTCGGAACATGAAGAGCCGAGCGAAGAAGGAGGGATGGGTGGATAGAAAGATCGGCCGAGCCGGAGACAGGAACCAGCGCCCCATTGGCCACGGTGATGGACTTCGGATAAGGAGAACCCGAGTACTCGGCAGGCCGTTGGAAGTGAATGTGAGTGCGTAGCACCAGAGTCCATAATCCAACCCGGGCTGTGGGAGAGACAAGCAGTACCTGTGTGGGAGACGGAGGCGACGGAGGCCGAGGGGGGTTGAGCAGCCCCTGGAGATGCTGGAGCTGAAGGCGGACGGTCTCGAGATCCGGAGGAGAGCGTCAGTAACGACAGAAGCCGTCGGGCGAGGGGGGTAGCCGAGTTTCTTGTAACAAGCCGCCTCAAGATGGCCATCCTTGCCGCAGAAGGAGCACTTTGGCCGGCCAGGGCCGCCACGGCCACGGCCCCGCGAGCCCGACCGTCCCCCCTGAGTAGAAGGGGGAGGAGAGGGTAAGAGCGGAGGGGCATGCTGAAGGAGAGACGGTGGAGAAGGAGCTGGAGGATCTGGAGGAGGCGAGACCCGGAGAAGCATGGAGCAGACATCCGAAAAAGAGGGCGTAGTAGGAGCGGCCAGGACCTGAGCACGAAGACTGTGAATATGAGAAGGAAGTCGAGCCATAAGGATGGCAATGCAAGCAGCTTCCTTCTGAGCCCGCTGAGCAGCAAGATCAGTGGTCGGCGGCTGGTGCTGGATCCAGGCTTCAGCAAGCGTTTTAGCCCGAGCGACAAACGAGGTCATATCTGAGGCGCCGCCAGTGTCGAGAGTGAAGAGATCAGTGAGGATGTCATAAAGATGCTGGAGGCTATCGCGGCCAGAATACAAGGAATGAAGCTCATCCCACATAGCCTTGGCGGTGTCGTGGTACATAGCCATTTGATAGGGCTCACCATCCAAGGAGTTCAGAATCCAAGTCTGAACACGACCGTCATTACGAAGCCAATCATCCGTAGGCGTAGAAGGAGGTGCCTGAGTAAGGTGCGGGAGAAGGCCCTTAGCCTGGAGAACCCGCCGAACAGAATGTACCCAAGGAATAAAGTTCTTCTTGCCAGAAAGAGAGATAGTAGTGATCCGGAGCTCGTCACGGAGGTCGACAGAACAGGCCGGGCGGTCTGGAGGACAGGCCGGATGGACAGGGGGCGGGCTGGCCGCTGAGCTGGGAGAAGTACCAGAGGAAGTCATGGAGACAGCCGCAACCCTTAGACGACGACTAGGGAAGAAGGCTGCGGATAAAGAAAAGCCGGGCGGACTGAGACAAGCCGCACTGGACTGAGACAAGTCGGGCGACCAGGAGACGGTAGAAGATCGCGACCAAGATGCAAGCGGGAAGGAGACATCCTGCACGGTCAGGCAGATCGTACGCGCCGGACGGAGACAAGCCGCGCCGGACTGAGACAAGTCGCGCCGGACTGAGACAAGTAGCGTCGGACTGAGACAAGTCGCGCGATCAGGAGAAGCAGGAGATCGCGACCAAGATGCAGGCGAGAAGGAGAAAGCCCGCACGGTCAGGCAGATCTGAGCAGCGGACAGAGAAGAAGGCCGCGGCGAGAAGAAAGGCCGCGGCGGACAGAAGAGAGCCGCAGCGGACAGGAAGAAGGTGGTCCCACGGAGAGAGGAAAGGCTATAAAAGCAGGAAGGGGGGAAGGGTGAAGGTGGATTCACGGAGAGAAAACAAGGGCAGGGGGAGGCGGACTGAAAGAGCAGGCCGCAAGGAAGCGCGGCTAGAAACAAAACAGGCCGCGAGAAACAAGCCGCGGGAGGAAGACCGCGAGAGAGTTTACACAGTGCGGTCAGACGTTGGCAAACCGCGAGAGGCGGAACCTCGCTTTGATACCATGTAGAAATGACCTGAAACTTATGTATATTGATTGAGTATGTAAATACAAAGAGAGTATACAAATATATAGGAGAGAAAGAGAGGAAACAAATCCTATACAAGATGTGGGACAAAGAAGAAGAAGCATAAATGCGCCAACAATACATGGGCCCAATACAAGAGTTATTCTAACAAGTACATATATATAGAAATAGAGAGAGAGAAGAGTCCCAAAAACAACAATGTGGGACTAAACAAGATGACTAAATGAGCTTGTAATTGGGCCACATTTATTTGGGCTTTTACATATTTTTCCCTAACATTCTCTAACACTCCCCTGCAAGCTAGAGCAAACAAATTGTACGCACCAAGCTTGGACAAAAACTGATGATACATCGGTCTCGGTAATGCCTTGGTGAAAATGTCGGCAACTTGCTCAGAAGCCGGAACATGCTCTAATTCTAATTTCTTCAGTTGAACCTTCTCCCAGACAAAGTGACAATCAACTTCAATGTGTTTTGTTCGGTCATGAAACAGGGGATTCTTGGCAATATGTATAGCAGCCGGGCTGTCGCAGAACAGAGTTGCTGGTGAGGATAGTTTGACTCCCAAATCACCAAGAAGACTTTTCAACCAGGTAAGTTCTGATACAACAACTGTCATTGCACGATACTCGACTTCAGCAAAAGAGCGAGCAACAACCGATTGCTTCTTACTACGTCATGTGATAAGATTTCCTCCAAAGTACAAAAGCCAGTTGTGGACCGTCGATCATCAAGTGAGCCCGCATAATCAACATCAGAACACACAACAAGTGATAGAGAAGATGACTTATATACGAGCCCTCGTCCCGGAGCAATCTTCAAGTACATGAGGATGGGTTCGACTGCCTGTAGATGAGAGGTCCGTGGAGAATGCATAAAACGACTGACCACTCCAATGACAAATGAGATATCAGGTCTTGTAACCGTCAAGTATATCAGTTTTCCAACAAGACGCCTATAATACTTTAGATTCGTAAGCAGAGAATCAGACTCAGATACATGAGCACACAACTTGTGGTTGACATCCATAGGGGTTTCCACAGGTTTGCATCCGGAGTAGCCAACATCTTGAAGAAGGTCAAGACAATACTTCAGTTGTGATAGGACAAGGCCATCAGGTCGTCTTACTACCTCCAGTCCAAGGAAGTACCAAAGATTTCCAGATCTTTTGTTTGAAAGACTGAGTTTAAGTGTTGCTTGATGTGTTGTATCCTTGCGAAGTCATCACCAGTTATCAGGATATCATCCACATAAACCAGGAGAATGACAGTCCCGGTTGATTGATGACGAGTGAAAAGTGAGAAGTCGGTCGAGCTCCGTTGGAATCCAACCTCAAGAACAATCTTACTAAAATTTTCAAACCAAGCTCGAGGAGACTGTTGGAGACCATAGATAGCTTTGTGGAGAAGACACATACGACTCCCTCGTGGTCTCAAACCTGGGAGGTTGACACATGTAGACAGTCTGAAGAAGATCACCACTAAGAAAGACATTTTTTATATCCAGCTGATGGAGGGGCCAGTGACGGTGAACATCTAAGGAAATGAGGACTCAAATAGAGTTCAATTTGGCGACTGCAGAGAAAGTTTCATCATAATCTAGGCCTTGTTGTTGAGTGAGCCACGGTCCACAAGTCGAGCTTTGAGGTGGTCAATAGACCAGTCTAGAGCATGTTTAATGGCAAAGACTCATTTACAGCTAACACGGGACTGGCCGGAAGGAAGAGGAACTAGATCCCAAGTCTGACTGACCCAAAGGGCAGTCACCTCAGCATCTATTGACGCACGCCACCCAGGATGTTGAAGCGCCTCCTGCACGGAGTTAGGTATAGAAATGGAGGAAAGAACAAGAGTAAATTTGAGGAGAGGTGGGGATAACCGATGTAGAGAAATGTAATTCGTCGATGGATGAGCCGTAAAGGTTGAGGCAGGATCGATAGACGGAGAGGTAGCACTGGTAGATGGTAGCTATTGTAGGGCACCGGAGGTCGGAGTATGACAAGTGTATACGCAAAGAAGAGGTAGTTTGGATGGCAGTGGTTCCACGTGTGGGGTGGGAAGGAGAGGCGGTAACGAAGATGTGACGGGAACGATAGGGCGAGATATGGGAGGAGGTGGAGAAGGATAAGGAGAAGAGTGAAACGGTTGGTTTTCAAGGAAAGTGACATCGGCCGAGATAACCACTTTGTCACTAATGAGAAAATAACAAACATAACCTTTTTGAGTGCGAGAGTACCCCCACGAACATACATTTGGTAGCACGAGGGGCAAATTTATCTGTAGGTGGACCAAGTTTATGAACATAGCAAGCACAGTCAAACACTCGAGGCGTGACGGAAAACGGAGATTGGGAGGAAAACATGAGACTAAACGGAGTGACGAAATCAAGAACCGAGGAAGGCATATGGTTGATTAGATGGCATGCAGTAGACACATCGAAGTTCTAGAAGACGATGGAGACCTGCATTTGAATCATCAGCGACCGAGCGACATCAAAAAGATGACGATTCTTCCGCTCGGCTACACCATTCTGCTGAGGAGTATATGCGCATGATGTTTGATGGAGAATGACAAACTCAACACATAATATTAGAGAATGTTCGACTCGTATATTCTCGCGCATTATCGGTGCAAAAATTTTTTAAGGAAGAGGAAAACTGAGTACGAGTTTCAGTGACAAAGTTACGAAATATAGATGTTAGTTCAGTACGATCGTGAAGTAAATATAATCATATTAAATGAGAATAATCGTCAATAAAGGTAACAAAGTACCGGTACCCAAACATACTAGGGATTTTATAAGGTCCCCAAATATCAAAATATATAAAGGAATATCACTTCAAATACAGACATGACTAAAGGAGTTACGATGTTGTTTGCCAAAGATACATGATTCACAAGTAAACTCATGCAGAGAGATATCTGGAAGAGCTTTCTTGAGAATCTGAAGGGGAGCATGCCTAAGACGACGATGTCAATCAACCGAGGAGACGACGAAGAGAACAGAGGGAGAAACGTCCAGAAGATAGAGCCCATTAGACAACCGCCCCTTACCAATGATATTCTGCATTTGCCGATCCTACACAACAAAGGAAGATGGTGAGAAAGTGACACAACAATCAAAATCCTGAGTAAGACGACCAATAGATAGAAGATTAAAGGGAGATCCTGGAACATGAATGAGTATAAAGAGAAAGTGGGTGTAAGAGAGATATTAGCAGCGTCGAAGACTGAGGTGGTATCACCATTGGCCACATTGATGAACTTATGATGCATAAACAACAAGTATTGCGGTGGCTTCTGGGAAGTAATGTGGTGCGTAGCACCAGAGTCCACTATTAAGGGGAAGCTCCGGGATAGACAGGATATACCTTCATTGGAGACTTAGTTATTAAAGGCGCAAGGCGCACCAAGACGCAAATGGGTCTTGGAGCCTATGCGCAAGGCTCAAGGCGCAAACGCGCGCCTGACGAAGGCAAGGCGCATCCACTTGCATTTTAAATAATCAACATCAAACATCATTTCAGCTTCTCGATCAAATCCTTTATCTAGTCTACTAATTAATCATTCATTACCATCATTTTTATCTCGTAAAAAATAGAATCAATGTAGTCACTTGCATCATATCTAAGTCTCAACGCACAATTGTATTTCACAAACACTAAATCAGTAAAAATTTATTGAGTTCTTACATTATTTTTTCTTAATTTTTGAAGAAAAATTTTACAACAAAAATATCACGCAGGCGCACCTTTTATATTCCGAAGGCGCAAATAAGGCGCACAGAGGCGCAAACCTCTGATCCTGGTGAGCCTTGAGACTTAGGCGCGCCTGCGGCGCGCCTTTAATAACATAGATTGGAGATCGACGTCAAAAAGGCAGATGAGCGAGCAATCACCCCTTGGGGATGTTGGAGCTGGGTGCGGAGAACATCAATATCACTACGAGTGGAGGAGGAAGAATCCGAAGCAGGATCAGTGTGCAGAGGCTCGACTTTAGTAGATGCAACAAGATGGGGAGGCAGATCATGTTTGCGATAACAGGTGGTCTCAAGATGACCATCCCGACAACAATAAGTGCATTTAAGGAAGGATTTGTCATTACGTCCTCGTCTCCGAGACGTGTTGTGAACCCCATGGGCTGAAGAGCCATGTGCTGAAGGAACTGGAGTGGGTTGCTGGAGAAGGGCCGAAGAAAGAGGTACATGAGTCTCTGGTGGCGGAGTAATCTTCAGAAGCATAGAATAAATATCTGATAGAGAGGGAGTTGTAGATGAAGAAAGGATCTGAGCCCGAATACTGTGCAAATGAGAAGGAACACGGGTCATCATCATGGAAATCCCGACTGCTTCTTTCTGTGCCCGTTGGGTAATGAAATCTGGGGTGGGAAGCTGATGTTGTATCCATGCCTCAACAAGAGTCCTGACCCTAACATCAAAAGAGGTCATATCACCTGGTATCATGGGATTAAGGGATTGAAGATCAATGATGATGTCGAACATGTGTTGAAGGCTGTTCTGGCCAGAATAGAGAGAATGGAGTTCCTCCCGCATTGACTTGGCCGTGTCGTGATACATGGTCATGCTGCAGGCCTCGCTATCCATGGAGTTGAGAAGTCAAGATTGGACACGACCGTCACCACGAAACCACTCGTCGGTGGGTGCAGGAGTATCCCGTGTCAGATGATGAAGAAGTCCTTTCGTCTGCAACACACGATAAACAGAATGCACTCATTCCACAAAGTTCCGCTTCCCACAGAGAGAGATGGTGGTGATCCGGAGTTCATCACGAAGTTCAGTAGCGGGAGCACTAGCACGAGATGGAAGAGGACAGTCCATGGAGGTAGCGGTAGAGTCCATGGAGCAGCGGTAATCACTAAAGGAGGCGGCAAAGGAGAGAGGCCAGGCGGATAAGCCGAGCGGTCTTGCAGAGACAGCAGACACAGCGGATAAGTCGGGCAAAGGAGAGAGGCCGAACGAGCAGGTGGATAGGTCGGGCGGTCTGGAGGAGAAGCTCACGCCAAGCGAGCAGAAGCAGACACAGAAGGCGACTTAAGCGGCGGGTAGGCAACTTCAAGCAGTGAATAGCGACAGAACCCAGACCGCTAAGATAAGACGGGGTGGTCTGAGATCGCGACTAAGAGAAACTTGAGAGAAGAGCGGCCATACAGCGGCAAGCACCGACAAGAAATAGCGGATAGCCGGGTGGCAGCAGAGCTGCGGCAAGTAAAGGCAGAGCGGACAGTATTGCGGCTAAAAAGGAGCAAAAGCGACAGCGACCACATGCGGCAAGGCAACGACCATGCACAGTAAGAGGGGAATACACTGAGAAGCGCGGTTAGGAGTGTTGCAATCCAAGTGCTGCGGCAAGACAATCGGCAAGAGAAAAACAGCAGACCGCGACAAACATACACGCGACAAGGGAAGACGAGCGGCAAGGAGGATTTAGACCGCGCGAGGAAAGAGCAACGGGTCCCACAGAGCAGCAGACGGGAGAAACTATAAAAGCTGAGAGAGAGAGGGCAGGAGGGTGGAACCACGAGAGAGAAGAGGGAAGCCAAATAACAAAAAGAAGATCACAGGGGGAGGGTTGCGGTTAGAAAGGGGGAACATGCATGCGGTCAAGAAAAGCTTAACCGCAGGGAGGACCAGTTAGCCTCTGATACCATGTAGAAAAGTAAAGAGGCGGAACCTATAGACAGCATTTATTTGGGCTAAATAGGAGGACTAAATGTGCTTATAATTGGGCCACATTTATTTGGGCTTTTACATACTTTTCCCTAACATTCTCTAACAATTATATATCAGTGTGCCCTTGAACCAATCATTTTTATTCATGTGGCTGGATCTATCGCAAAAAATTCGATGTTGAAAAGAATATGATCTTTCTCTTCTTGTAGAGTTTTGACTATTACCGCTTAAACTTTTGGGTCCTCGAGATTTTTGCGTAATGGGGCAGCCTTTGAGTCTAGGAATTGAGTGAAGTTATAAATTTTTGTATGCTAAGAACAAAGGCAGAGAGAGACAGAGATTCTTAGTCTCTTTAATGAAGGTAATGGAGAGAGAGCGTATTCCCCTCGCACATTTGCCGAAAAAGCCTCCCCTCGCCAGGACCACCAAAGCACACATATGGGAAACACCTTAATTATTTCGTGTAATTAATTGGTATTAATTAATTAATAATAATTTGTATTAATTAATTAATATTAATTAGTATTAATTAATGAATATTAATTAGTATTATTATTTCCTTGTATTATTTTCCCTCTCTCATCTATATAAGGGGGAGGAGTTTAGGCTTTCAGATATCTTGGTTTTGTATTAGGGTTTTGGGCTCTCCTCGGAGAGAAGGATTATAGGAGGACCCAGCCTCCTTAATCTTGGTCGGAGTTTACTCCAGATTGTATCTGTGTTACTTGATTAATGCAATCTTGTCTCGTTTTTGATCATGCAATATTTTTGATCGTAACAGAGAGAGAGAGAGAGAGAGAGAGAGAGATCCTTAGTCTCATTAATGAAGACAATGATAGAACTGAACTTATTGAGTAGGTAGGTAAGAATTTTCTCCACTATTTGCTTGTTGGTAAGATCTTCACTATGAGACTTCATCTGATTGATCAAATTAAAAAATCTTTGTGAGAACTCCCCCAAGATTTCATTCTTCCTCATCTTTTGTTTTCCAAGTCCTTTGAAAGTGATTGGAGTTTGATAGCTATAATCTCTATATCCCCCTGAAACTCATTTTGAAGAGTATCACATACTGATTTTAGTGTCTTGGCCCACGTGATCCTCAGAAAAATAGTTTTGGAAATAGCTCTTTGAATTATTGAAAGAGCAGTTGTCTCAACTTATCTTGATTGATCCAACTTCTTCAGGTTCTCTTAGATGACGGTTGCATCTTCGTCAAGCTCTTCATATACCATTTGATGGGGATCACCCACCACATGTGGCTCACCGCATGGTGGGGCCCACGTTGGTGCACTTACGCAAGAGGACTTGGCCGGATTGACGATCCGACTCCACGAATGTATCCAGATTTTTGTTTGCTTGCATTTTCATATATTATATTGTTGTTTTCACTTATTATTTAATGTAATAGGACTGCTACATTAATGACTAATCATAGTCATTGATGCAGGGTTCTGTAGGATACTTTTATCATAAATAAGAGTAAGGAGAGTAGGCATCAAGCACTGCAGCTTTTGGGGAAAAGTTATTGTAGAGTATGCATGTGTTTGTTCACTTGGTTGGATACATTGAATAATTCTTGATTATTATAGAGTTTTCAACACATTAACTCAAAATAGTGTAATCCTGCTTATTTGGGGTCGTCTTTACAAAACCTCATTTTTTTAATTCATTCTTGTTGAGATTGCACACAGGTGTCAAACCTAAATTACATAAATCATCGATGACAACTTTCAACCAACTATTACTCCTAAATAATCCTTCGACACTATCTCTATCTATTCTAACTACTGTATTTTATAATCTTCATTGCTATTATCTTAACTTCGATAGATGTCACTCTCTATTCCTCTAATAGACCACTCATTCATATTCATTTATCTTTATTAGTTTTGCAATACATCCATCTTACCATTCTCATCTCTAGATATCATCCTTCTTTTATATTAATAATCAAATTCACACAACATCGTTGCTCTAAGTACACTTATAAAATTTGCCTATAATCGCATAGTTGATGTTGGGTTCAGTAAGGGGGTGGCCGAAAATCAGCGGGAGAGATTCTCAGCTGTTTGCCGGAATGATGATCGGTGACAAAATTGGAATGGAAATGGATCCGGGGAAAGCAAAATGTGCAATAAGAGGGCTTTCCACCACCAAAAATGTATCAAGCTCTGGGATGCAGATGCTTCAATTTCATTTCATGTCAAAACCAGAGTTCTTATAGGCCGCAGCTTTCAAAGTATCTTAGAGGTTTGTTCTAACTTACCACTCCAGCAAGGAAGCTACAGGATATCGAAGTAGCAACTTGAAATAACTTCAAGTTAGAGAGAATAATAAAATCTAACATGGACTTGCAAACAAAATGATTTCCCTCGGCAAGCTTTTAACTTGAATCCAAATAACTTGAAAGAACATGAAATTATTTTTGACTTGATCTTGCTAAACACTAGAAATTTTTTTGTTATTCAATTAGAAGCATTGTTTACATGTGAATAAGGTATTTACTGGTAAACCAGTGAGAATCTTTCTCAATGACAATCTATTAAAATACCATAAATCAGATCCAAAATAAGGGCTCCAAAACATAGTAGTTATGGTTCTGGCTGCATTGCATCAGGTTTTAATACATCCGATCATGGTCCCAATTAATTCTTGAACATGTAATAAAAACAACAAAAACTAGAGCCTATTGAAAATAATCCTACCAATGTACCCATTGTTTGTATCAGGGCCTATATGGGCAAAAACATATTAACCACATCAAATGTTCTTAAATAACAAAATTTCTGGTCATAACAGCATTTAGATTTTTGTTTGGCAGTGTTTTTGCTCCGGTGAGATTGGACAAAAACGCCACCATCATAGAATATATGTTTGGCATGACAATGGTTATGATCGCCACCTAGAAAAAAAATAGTTTTGAACATAACGGTGAATGAAGTTCCTCAGGTGAGGGTGGGCATTCACGAACAACGGTTCACAACAACCGTGATCACAACCGCACCCGTGCCAAACGGAGCCTTAGTTCTAAAATAATCTGATTCACTCAGTTAGCAACCAGATTCAGCTATCAAATAATCATACTTGTTGCTACTTTAAAAAATTAAATTGCTAGGCGGATCAATTTAACTATGCTTTGTTTTCTTATTAACTAAATTCTCAAGCTGGAACATTATTTCAGAGTCACTACGCTATAATTTGATTCCCATTTAAAAAGCGGATTAATTAAAATTTATCATAAAAAACATTTATCTGTAACAAGTAGACAAGCAAGATAGTAAACTTGTATTTACATTTTGAATAATAAAAATATCCTAGATGCTGCATCTAATTAAAGAAGTATAATAGGTAATTAAGCTTTTGCTTTGCTTTTACTTTGGGAAATGTTGGAGGGAATAAATGGAGTAAAAACTTTATGAATGAAACGAGTGCAAAGTTACAGGAAAACTAACCTTTGTATGAAAATGATCCTGGCTGGACTCGAGCTGCTATGGCCAAAGGAGAGTAAGTCGGATGAGTGTTTATTTAAAGTTCATTCAATTAATAACAAATTTGATCATCCATATAAATTTTACAAAAAAGAGAGTTCCACCTAGGGTTCTCAATTGTACACAAAATCGAAGTTTGATTTAGGTCCACGACTACTCTGTCTCAATGATGTAACGTGACGTCTGACAGAAGCTTCGTTCACGTCAAAGATGAATCTCATGTCTTTGATCTGCAAGAAGAATAAGAGCAGCTAGTTATAAGATTAAGATTTAAGACAGTGTATGACCTGTATTATGAAAGAACACATGTCTTTGATCTGTATCATGACAGAATTAGAAAGCAGTAAATTAGAAAGCAGTTTTCTCTCTTTTTCTTTTTGTTTTCCTCTTCCTACCCTATTTTTTTTCTTTTCTGCCAGCTGCATGCTTTTTACAACTTCAGCATTTGATAATTTGGAAAGGAGATATTTGTACTTAGCACAGGCAGACAATTTAGCGAACTCAATCAAATCAGTTTTGATACTATAGATTGATGATGAACTCTTTAGCAGCAATGAGAACACCAAATCACAATCATAAACCCTAAACGAATAGCAGAAGAAATCACCTCAATCAAAGCACAAGAACTCAAGTTAATACGCTTCTTCACTGGAACTTCCTTACTATTAACAAAAATCGAGCTTTTGCCAATGTTTTTGAGATGAAAACAGCCATCGTCATCCATCTTAATAATTGCCTACACAAGAAAACAGATAAAGTTAGCCACGTAAATGCCACAAATATTACTCGCAATGATCGCTGAAGCAATTATAGAATGCATGAGTTGTTTGTGCATATAGGACAAAAATCAGTATGATTCACATGTTTCACATTTTACGCCGGTATGACAAAGAGGTTTACAGTATTTCAACAAAATTAAAGAAGAGGACGATAGATCTTAAAAAGTGATATTATAACTGTACAAACAGAGACTACAAAGTTCCAATATTTTATTGCTTCAAATCAAAAAATTATAATAAGTATTTGTATACAAATTTATAGAAAAGAGGAATGGAAACTCAAATTCAAACTAAGATGTGACACTAATCTATACATAAGAAAAGTGTCTTTGCAAGAGCATTTGCATGGGATTTTTTATATGGTTCTTCTACACTCCCCCACAAGCTAAAACATATAAATTGTAAGCGCCAAGCTTGAAAACAAACTATCGGTATAGTGGGTGAGGTAATGCCTTGGTGAGAACATCATAAACTTGCTCGGCAGTGGGTACATGTCACAAGTCCAATTTGCGAAGTTGAACTTTTCCCGGATGAAATGACAACCGATTTCACATTTTCACTGTGCAAGATACATTCAAGAAGCACATAATTCTCAGCAATATGAATGACAGCTTATCTATCATAGTAGAGAACGACCAGAGAGGGGATTTTTACACCAAGATCTGTAAGAAGACTTTCCAACCATGTGAGTTCAGAAACAGCAGACGTCATTGAACGATACTCAATCCACACAGAAGAGTGTGCCACCATCATTTTCTTCTTGCTTCGCCAGATGACCAGATGTCCTCCAAAATAGGTGCAGTAGTCACTCGTACACTGACGATCATAGAGGGAACCGACATAGTCTGCATCAGAGTAGACAATTAATGATAGAGAAGAGGAAAGTTTATATGCAAGCCCTTGTCCTGAAGAAATTTTCAGATGCTGAAGGATTCATTTGACGGCCTGGAGGTGGGATATCTGAGAAGTATTGCATAAAGCGGCTGACCACTCCAACAACAAATGACAAATCGAGTTGTTTGACTGTCAGATAGACAAGTATGCCAACAACGAGACGATAGTACTCAATATTAGGGAGAAGTAGATAAGAGTCGGATGCATGAGCGCAGAGCTTGAGGTTTGCATCCATTGGGTGTTAGCAGGCTTGCATCCTGAGCCGTGTTGTCAAGGCGCGCACCTAGGCGCGCCTGAGGCGACGGGCGCATGGGCGCAAGCTGGCGCGCCCTGGCAAGGCCAAGGCGGGCGATGTGCCTTGGGCGTGCCTAGGCACGCGCCTACCAGGCGCAGTTCAGGCGCGCCTTAATGTATGAACTGGTTTTAACCTAAAAATCGGTTCAGACGCACCTTATAATTTCGGTTCATTTTCCAGCAACCCTTTTTAGGGCTAAGAATCGAGCCCGCTCTTCCTGCCCGACTGTCAATTCCCGTCCCCGACTCCTCTGCTCTCCTCCTTTCTTCTCGTCGGAGTCGCCACCGCTCTTCTTTCCGGAGTCCCGTCTCCATTCCTCTTGGTTTCTATACTCGTCGGAGAGTCGGAGACGCAGAAGAAGCATTATCCGGCACTGTTTTTCTTTTCGGAGTCACGGAAACTCCTGCATCCTCTCATCTCCTCTTTTCATTGTAAAAATCATTCTCCTCTTCTTTCTTCTTTTCTTTTCTTTCTAAAGTTGATCATAGCCTAATCACAAATCATAACTTCTCATTGGATGCTTTTACTTTTCTTATAGGAGTTGTTAACAATTCTTCAGCCATATCTAAATCGCGCAGCTTGCTTCTTGAAATTGGTAATCCCTAAAACATGTAGATAACTAAGACCATTATTATTTTGTAGCAAAAATATTTTCTTTAAGGATTTAGGTCGCATTCTTCGCAAGAGTGCAATGAATTATATTTGCTTGGGAATCTATTTTGAACTCTCATCTTCATTTTCCCTGCAAGAGTGCAATGAAATATGTCGCATCCTTTCCAGAGAAGATGAAAGATAAATACTTGTGAAGCTCCAAGCACAATATTTGCAACATTTCATATCAATTGGGTCCTTAAGCTTAGTTATAAGTTGTGTACTTTTGCCTTTTTGGTATTGATTATTTATGGTGATTCTACCATGTATTTTGCCTTTTTGGTATTGATTATAAGTTGTGTAGTTACAAGTCTATTTGAAATTATCTTCATAATGTGTAGCTATGTTCACTTCATCAATCACATTAAAACTGTTCAATAGAATTAAGTTGATCAATCCATGTTTGTAAGCTTTAGTTTTCATTCAAAGCTAAACTAATAACTCTTTTATGATTTTCAACAAGGATCCAAACATGGAGTTCACCGGAATATGCTTGAGAATTTGGCATCTTGAGAATATACTTGACATCGAGCTCGTACAATTTACAGAACAACTTTGTGATGTGTTGTAAATATATAGACTACAACAAATACAAAGTCAATAATCCTTTTTTTATCCACAAGATAAAATCCTTTTTAGGTTCTATTTCTTTTTTTGTTCATTGCAAAAACTTATGGTGATCTACACAAATAATAATGCTTTTCAGGACTGATTTTCAATTGGTGTCGGAGTGTCTCTCGATCTTCTAACCGGACCATTTGATGTTGCTATTTGATTGTCACTTCGATCTTCTGATCGGACCATTTGATGTTGCTTATAAATGTTTTCATTTTCTTGCCGTGTTTTGTTATCAAACAATGAAAGTGGAATTCTGTACCCAAAAAACCAAAGGAATTAGAATCGATCTCATGTTTTACAGTGAACTGGGCTCCAATTAACTGTTTTACAGTGAACTGGAAGCCCACTTAAACTATTTTACAGTGAACTGGAAGCCCAGTGAACTGGTACTGAAGATAATATTTTCTATAGAATTTTTGGTGCTCATCTAGCATTGAGGTCCCATTTGTGTTGCATATTTTTACTTGACCAATGAATATATATGTTTAGACATTGTGATGGTCTGTTTAGTAGTCCTTACCATCATAGAGTGATGGTGGTTCCACTGGTAGAGTCATCCGATGCTGTGTTACCAAGTAATGTGTTCTATTTGAGCTAGTTCTGGTCTTGTTGAGTGGGATATTGCCATAATGGATAGTCCTACATTGTGCAGTGGTCCTTGGTGCTTATGTACCCCCGTCCCCCCTTACCATCACCTCGGGGTTTTGGGAAGATGTGTGGTGATGGTGGTTTCCACAGTTTTTATGTCATTTAGCTCCAAAAATGGATGTGAGTGGTTCTGGTTCATCCAACATCCAATCAAGGATTGACCCATGCTGGAAGTACGTGTGTCCGATTTCTTCCACTAATAAAAACGACTTTGACTTGCATTTTTTATGATAAAGTTACGAAGCGTGAAATTTATCGTGCTAAACAACATATTGTTGGGGGATTTAGAAATGCAAAATCTTGTCTCAAAAGCCCCCCACATGTGTGCAACAAAATTTAAGAAATATACATGAAAAAAGCTAGTGCAAGCAACACAGAGAACCAAACATTTCCCGAGTTTGCAAATATCGACACGCTTGGCAGTGATGAAGAAATGTAAGGCAATGTGGAGAAGATTCATAAAAGAGAAGGCTTCTCCAAGAAGTCTCGAACAAAAGGACCAATAGATGTTTTTTCTGCTCCAAACATTGGTAATATAGGGGCAAAAAAGGAGCTAAACAAAAGATGAAACAAACTTCTATTAATGAAGGTTGCAAGAAAGAGTTAAAAGGGCGACCTTGTAAACATATAGCTCAATTGATGTACGATGCAGCTATCCCATTCAATACTGTAAAACATCCTAGTTTTGCAATGATGGTGGAATCCATTAGACAGTTTGGAGTTGGATTGAAATCACCGAGTTACCATGAGATTCGTGTCCCTTTGCTGAATAATGAAGTCACTGAAGTGAAATACATGATGAAGACATACGAGGATGAGTGGAGGGTATTTTGATGTTCTATTATGACTGATGGATGGACAGATCGGAAACAAAGGACTTTAATTAATTTTTTTGTTAATTCACCAAAAGGTACATTTTTCCTAGAATCTGTCAATGCATCTAACTACTCGAAGAAGGGAGAAAAATATTTGAATTGCTAGATAGAGTGGTTGAAAGGGTTGGAGAGTTGAATGTGGTGCAGATTGTTACAGACAGTGCCAACAATAATGTGCTAGCAGGTAAATTGTAAATAAATTAGTAATTATTCATTATTAATCTAATCATCTTCAATTTTTATTTTTGGTGTACACGATAGTATGATACTTTCATACCCAACAAACTAACACTCTAGCAGGTAAATTATTGGAAGCGAAACGTCCAGATTTATATTGGACGTCATGCGCTGCGCATTGTATTGATCTAATACTGGAGGATATTGGAAAAATGCTCAATATTAGTCGCACACTAAAGAGGACAATGACCATAAATGGCTATATTTATGTTCGGCCTGGAGTTGTGAACATGCTAAAGAGCTTTACGGGGCAAGTGGAGCTTGTTAGGCCCGTTGTGACGACGTTTGCAACTTCTTTCTTAACAATTCAGCGCATTCACAAGCAGAGAAACAATCTAAAGAAGATGTTCACCTCACCTGAGTGGTCTTCGAGCAAGAGGGCAAAGGAAAGCGGAGGTAAACAAATGCAGAGCATTATACTAATGATCTATTTTTGGAGAAGTATTGTTGATATTTTAAAGATATTTGACCATTTAGTCCGCGCATTAAGATTGGTGGCCGATGAGAAAAGATCTGTCATGAGTTATATTTATGAAGCGATGGATAGAGCTAAAGAGGCGATCATTAGTTCTTTTAAAGAGAAAGATGACAAATATATGTATGTCCTAAAAATTGTGGATAAAAGATGGGAAAACCAACTTCATCGACCTCTTCATGCCGCGGGTCACTATTTAAATCCAGAATATTTCTACTCAAACCCCATTATTGCAGAAGATGGAGAAATTATGGAGGGCTTATACAAGACAATGCAAAAACTGATTCCAAACCATGGAGAGCAAGATAAAATTATTGACTAATTAACTCTATATAGAAATGCTGAAAGACTATTTGGAAATGCTGAAAGACTATTTGAAATGGAGTTTGCAATTCAGCATAGAAAAATAAAATCCCCGGGTAAATTACATAATATTCAAACAAGTTTGTTTTTGATTTTTCAATTTTAAATATTTACTATCTTAACAGCTGAGTTGTGGCAATCTTATGGTGCTTCAACTCCAAACCTAAGAAGATTTGCCATAAAAGTGTTTAGCCTTACATGCAGTGTATCCGATTGTGAGCGAAATTGGAGTTTTTTTGAACATGTAAGTTTTTAAAATATATTATCAATGATTTATATTTTATATATTAAAGATAACTTATTTATACGGTTATTGTTTATTGCAGATACATAGCAAAAAAAAGAAACAGACTAGCTCAACAACGCTTGAATGATTTAGTATTTGTGAAGTACAATCGAGTGTTGAGACGCCGATATGATGCATGTGATCGCATAAATCCAATTTCGTTGACTATATTGATGATATCAATGAATGGCTGATGGGAAGAATGAAAGAAGATAATGATGCTGAGGCTGAGCGGGAGGACTTGGTCTTTGATGATGAGTTATTAACTTGAGGCACAATTGCTATGTCACTGGAGTTGAAGAAGAAATTTATCGCACACGGTTATCGAAAGGACAAAATGTGGTTCCTACAAAGACACTTGAGAAAAGGAGAATATCTAAGATGAAAACACCTACTCCATTAATCATTAGAGAGGCTACTACTCCATTAGTCATTAGAGAGGCTAATACTCCATTAATCCTTAGAAATATTGATGATGTCGATGAAGAGGAAGTTGAATACAACGAAGAAGAAGATTATAGCGACAGTGGAGAAGATGATGAAGACATAGTCTTTTCAGAGGATGAGTAGCTAGGTAAGTAATAGATTATTTAAATTATATATTAATAGATGTTTTCTGATTACACAAATAATAATATTTTTCAGGATTGATTTTCAATTAGTGCCTCTCGATTGACCGGACCAT
The DNA here is from genome assembly GCA_039583875.1 of Platanthera guangdongensis. NCBI lineage: Eukaryota > Viridiplantae > Streptophyta > Magnoliopsida > Asparagales > Orchidaceae > Platanthera > Platanthera guangdongensis. The sequence goes on along the minus strand of CM077158.1, from coordinate 46,093,152 downwards.
TTGATGTTGTTATTTGATTGTCACTTCGATCTTCTGACCGGACTATTTGATGTTGCATATTTGATTCAAGTTTTATTTATGTTATTGAACTTCGTTGTTAGATTAGATTATGTAGAGCAGTGGAGGTACTTAGAACCATTTGAGCTTATAAACTTATTGAAGCAAAGCTATAATGTTTGTATATATTTGTATTACATATAAGTAGCTTATAAACTTGTTGGTTCTGTCTATTTATTTTTCTGAGCATGCTTGTTATGTTTCAGAGCATGTTTTTTTAATTGAAGTGATGTTGGCTCTTTGAAGAAAAGGAAAAAGTCTACAACTTCATTGCACTATATTGATGAATCGGATAATCAAGAAAGATCATTTACACCTTTGGATGACCATGATTAAGGTACTGCACTTCATGCCTCTGGCCCTCTACGCTTCATACTTGTACAATTTTGTTGTTTTGCAACTTTTTCATGGTGTCTAGCTGTTTTTCTGTTTCAGTTTCATTCATCAAATCATCTCTGATGCTGATATTATTGTCCAATATCCCTTTTCTTTCGCTTTTTGTACTTTATAAGTTATAAATTTGATATAAAAAACAAAAATAGGAAGAATACATGCGAATTGGGCGGCCAATTCGCTCAATTTCAGCGAATTAGGCGCCAAATTCGCTGAATTTCAACGAATTGGGCGCCCAATTCGCTCAATTTTAGTGAATTGGGCGCCCAATTCGCTCAATTTCAGTAAATTGTACGACCAATTCGCTCATTTTCAGCAAATTGTATGCCCAATTCGCTCAATTCCCCCCCCCCCTTTTGCTCCTCACGTGCCTCGGGCACGCGCCTAGGCTCCAGGGCCTCTTTGCGCCTCAGTGCGTCTTGCGCCTTTGACAACATAGATCCTGAGTAGCCTGCATCGTGAAGATGGTCGAGACAGTAGTGGCAGAACATCTGTCCGAGATTGGCATACATTACCATAGAATTCGCCACCAGATCGAGCAGGCAAATACTAAGCACAAGCAAGGGGCAGACAAGCACCGACGGGAGAAGATCTATGTTGTGGGTAACCAAGTGATGGTGTTCCTTCGCAAGGAACGGTTTCGGTTGGCAAATATAACAAACTACAATCTAAGAAATATGGGCCATACCATATCGAGAAGAAAATCAATGATAATGCATATGTTGTTAGCCTCCCCAAAACCATGAACATTTCTAAAACCTTTAATGTCGCAAATATCTTCCCCCTTTTCCCCTGATGACGAGCCATTATATTCGGACACCTTGGGGCCGAGTTTTTCCCAGGTGGGAGAGAGTGATACAACTATGCACTCGAAGAATGATGTGAAGGTGATCGCAAACCAGTTTTTGGATTGGCTCGACAAATAGAAGCGCGACAAGAAAAGTCCCAGTATGTGACGAACCTGACTGGGGCTTTCTTTCACATTTTGAGCTTATCCTGAGTTTTATTCTACTCCCTTCCCTCCTCTGTTTTGGGGTTATTTTGGACTTCTATCACTTTTATTTATGGGTATTTTTGAGATTTACTGTTATATATATTATGGATGGGAGTATATGTTTGGAAGTAGGCAGAAAATATAGACATTGCTTTTGCGACAAGAAAAAAAGAAGAGTTTGTTTCTCTTGTTTTTCTGGGTTGAAGTCACCCGAGTATCTTCGGCCCCGTGATCCTTTCCTCGCTGCATCAAACGTGTTGTGGACGAAGCTCCTGCGAATCCGGGGAGAGAAATGGCGTCGATCACAAATCCAAATGGAAATCGGCAAGCCGCGGGTCCAGTGGCTCAGGGAAATGGCGAGCCCTACTTGCAGAAACAATGGCGGGTATGCAGGCAGTGGTTTGCGAGAACGAAGACTGAGGTAAGTAGAGACAACAAATACACGAGCAACTGTCATGCTTATAAAAGGCGGGGTGGGCTGGCCTATTTGTGGAGATGGCAGAGCAGAGAGAGGAGAGCTCCCAATAGAGTCGGCGAGTACCTGGACCATAAAAAGGCCGGAGAAAAAGAAGGGCTCAATCGGCGAGAAGAGAACTTCATCTTCTAGAGTTCAATGTTAGGAATCGAGTAGCTTTGAACGATGAAGAAAAAGAAACTATGAAGTTCCCATATATTATTACTTCACATCAAAAACTCAACTCCAAATCAAGATGTGGAACTAATCTATACATGAGAAAATGGACCTTTGCATGGGCCTTTTTACATGGTTCTTCTACAATAACAATATACTCAGTTTTGATCCATCCCTCGTTACAAAAACAGGTTTTGAACAGTAAAACCAACTTCTCTAATCAATTCTTTGGCATATGTTCCCACATGTTTTCAATATTTTGAGTAATTCTTCGAGCCTCTGAACTCTTAACTACCAGATCACTAGGATTTGCAATGCAGGTCATGGAGTCATGGCTAAGAAAATGTATAGTTCAGGACAAGAGATCTTAATAAAAAACAAAGGAAATTTTAGTTTCATAGCCACAAGATTGAGCAAATAAAAAAGTAAATTTTGTTGCATGTTTCAGTAAAACAGTGAGAATTCTAGAACAATTTTCGCATGCAACTAACAGCAAAAGAGAACTATAACGACTTCATTCAACAGTCTGAGTACTTGAATACTCCAACAATCTGAGAGTAAAATATAAGGATTTCATTAAATAAATAGAAGCATTAAGCAGGAATATAACTTCTGCGTAAAATATAGTACTCAAGGAGATCCAGTCAGCCATTTTGCTGTCAAAAATTTCAATAACTACTCATTACTATTAGATGCATGAGTCTAACTAGATACCTGTCGGCGAGATATCTTATTGGCACGTCCTTCCTTAGCCAAATCAATATCAACCTTTATATCATCTGTTTCTCTTCCAACCAACACCTGAAAGTTTGAAAATTGATAACAAATACAATTACAGAAGCTTGGAGTTTGTCAAATGTCACTGTTCAATAAACTCATGCTATTACTTGGATTAAACTTTGCATTCTAAGATAACCAAGAGATTAAACTAAGAAAAACCAGCAGCATTTTAAATTAAATATGATAGCAAGAAAAAAATACAATGACACTACATTGGGCACGGAGCATGACAATCTATATGAGCCAACATAATGTAAGTGATGCAGTGGTAGACCGATTAAAGTGAAGTAGACCGATTAAAGTGAAGAGGCACTAGAATACGATCTAAATGAGTATGAGACCAAAGTGTCGTGCACGTGCAAAATTGAGAACAGTCCAAGTAAAGATCGACTAGCAAGTGATAAAGCTTTAGCAAAGACTAAGAGCACGACATCCACAATTGTAAGCAACAATTAACGTAAGAGACGATTACAATTTACCAACAAAATGAGGCGCGATTCGATTGAAGTGCGCTGGTAAAGATCCCGCAAATCAAACCACAAATAAAGTGCAATAGCATATAACAATCAACCAGTCACAACAATATTTCAAAACCAAGATATCCAATCAAGAGAATTTAAACGCTCATACCTAGATTTGTTTACGCACGTGTCGGCTTGGCTTCGGGATGGAGGGACGATGATGGGGAGTACTCTCGGGTTGACAGTGGCTCCACGGAAGGGCTGCGGGAAGAGGTTTGGGACTGGATCCGGGATGGGGTTGGCGGAGTTGGACTTAGGAGAGGGCGGTGGAACCAATAGGGCTTGGATGGGGCCGGGATTTATGAAGATGGATGATATCCGGGCTGGTTAGTAGTAGCTACACGGAGGGAGGGTGAGTGGATCCGCTGGTGGGGATGGGTTTGGGTGGGTGTTGATCAGGTGGGGGGGGGGGGGGGGTTGGTGGGCTGGGGAGGCCGGAAGAGGTGGCTGGGGGTTCGATTGAGGTGGAGGCGGGTGTTGCGGACTTTGGGAGACGGGGCTGCAGGGATGGAGTGGGGATGGGATCAACGGGAGGGCAGAGGAGGAAGGGGAAAGATGGGCAGGGGTCTTACCGAGGCTCGGAAGGGAGAAAGGAAGCGGCGGCGTTGGAACGGGCGCGCAGTTGAATACGGGAGAGAAGGCCTCAGAAATCCACCGAGGGAGAGGACCGGCCGGCTGCAACAAAGCAACTCTGATCCCTTGGCCAGCCCTATTCACACATATTTATAGGAGGGAATGAAAAAAAAACAAAGTTAGGGCTCCCGATCGGCCGACTATAAATTGTTCGGGCTGATCAGGGACTAAATACATCAAAAAAATAACATCTAATATATGAAACTGACTGGCAGCGACCCTCCGGGCGCATCCGCAGACTTTGATCGCCCAAACGGGTCGCCGATCACCGCCTCCTGCGGGAATAGATGTGTGTGTGCCGTCGATCGCCATCAACTCCCCCCGACTTGAAAGCACTCATCTCCAGTGAGTGGAGATGATCGTACTCGCGGCGCAAGTCTAGGGCGAGCCTCTCGAGCTCCTCGATAGAAATCCATGTGTCGTTTGAAGTTGAGAGGGCAAGCCAATGGACCAAGTACCGTAGGACCACCGAACCGCCCGTCGTCGTGAGGTCATGAGTCATGACCAACGATCTAAATGAGTATGAGACCAAAGTGTCGTGCACGTGCAAACTTAAGAACAGTCCAAGTCAAGATCGACTAGCAAGTGATAAAGCTTTAGCAAAGACTAAGAGCACGACATCCACAATTGTAAGCAACAATTAACGTAAGAGACGACAATTACCAACAAAATGAGACGCGATTCGATTGAAGTGCATCGGTAAAGATCCCGCAAATCAAACCACAAATAAAGTGCAATAACATATAACAATCAACAAGCCACAACAATAGTTCAAAACCAAGATATCCACTCAAGAGAATTTAAACGCTCATACCTAGATTTGCTTACGCACGCGACGGCTTGGCTTCGGGATGGAGGGTCGATGATGGGCAATACTCTCGAGTTGACGGTGGCTCCACGGAAGGGCATCGGGAGAGGTTTGGGACTGGATCCGAGATGGGGTTGGCGGAGTTGGACTTAGGAGAGGGAGGTGGAACCAATAGGGCTGAATGGGGCCGGGATTTATGAAGAGGGATGATGTCCGGGCTGGTTAGTAGTGGTGGATACACGGAGGGAGGGGAAGTGGATCCGTCGGTGGGGATGGGTTTGGGTGGGTGTCGATCAGGTGGGGGGTGGTCGGTGGGCTGGAGAGGCCGGAAGAGGTGGCTGGGGGTTCGGTTGAGGCGGAGGGTGTTGCGGGCTCTGGGAGACGGGGCTGCAGGGAAGGAGTGGGGACGAGATCAGCGGGAGGGCGGAGGAGGAAGGGGAAAGATGGGCGGCGTTCTTACCGGGGCTCATAAGGGAGAAAAGGAAGCGACAGGGTTGGAACAGGCGCGCAGTCGAATACGGGAGAGCAGGCCTCGGAAATCCACCGAGGGAGAGGACCGGCCGGCTGCAACAAAGCAACTTTGATCCCTTGGCCAGCCCTATTCACACATATTGACAGAAAACAAAGTTAGGGCTCCCGATCGAACGGCTATAAATTGTTCGGGCCGATCGGGGGCTAAATACATCAAAAAAATAACATCTAATATATGAAACTGACTCGCAGCGACCCTCCGGGAGCATCCACGGACTCGGATAGCACAAACGGTTTGCCGATCACCGCCTCCTGCAGGAATAGACGTGTGTGTGTTGTCGATCGCCATCAGTAAGCAGCTAAAACAAACACATAACTAGAGTAAATTGATGTGGCTCCAATTATGATGATTGAAGCACTCATTTTAACATGGATTTAATCCTCAGAAGATATGCCAGAGAGATTGTGTTATGGAGGCAGGACCGAGGTAGGGACAAGCACTGACACGTAGAGGGTCTATCAGGCGGGACGAACCAATCTGTTTTGACCAAGGATGAGGCATAGTTAGTTATCTGAAATTTTTTTTTTTGCTTTGCAATTTATAATTCTGTATTTATGCTTTTGCCACTATACGTTTTGACTTATACATCGAGTTGTATGCTTATGAACTCTTCATGCTTTGTATAACAATTTTGAAGCCTAAAGCTTAGCCAAGGAATTTCCTTGAAGTTCCATGTCATCCCCTCTCTCTTCTCCTCCTAATCTTCCATATTTGTCTAACAGTTCTCCTAATTTCCCTATCGTAACATTTGCTCCAACCTACCCTTTCCGGCCACACACCCAGCCACTAGGAACCAGCCCACCAATTTATGGCTTTGTCATGCCCTAGCAGCCTCCCCGCATATGCCATCACACACGGGTCGAGCGAGAGCTCGGGCCTCTTTTCCCTAGCTGTTCTGCTTGAGTTGTCCAGCCCGCACGGGTTGAGTGAGAGCTTGGGTCTCGTTCACGTTGAACACAATTATCTCAGTGTGAGCCACGACCAGCGCGTGAATGATCTACAACCCCTCCCTAAAACCTCTTTTTTGTTGGACATTTTGTTCCCCCACAGTATCCCTTCATCACACCTTCCGTGGTGGAAGCCTTTCTTTCGAGTGTGGTGCATTTACATGGTTATTCGTTAAAGATATAGGTACATAACTCATACTAAGTCTTTTCATGGGAGGATTGTATCCATTAGGAAAATATGGTTCAATTAAGATTTGTTTTTTTCAGAGCACCAAAAGCAAAGCATGATATTATGAGCATAAAGTCTCAAGGTATACATGACCTCTATGATGGCCCCCATCTTTGGCCAGCCTGTGACAATTATGTGTTTGTTACGAGAAGATTCTAGAGAAATCTAAAGTCTTGGAGATCCTTGTACATAGAAAAACATGAAGAGCCTACAAAATTCTAAGATGGACTCATGGGAACATTCTAGAATAACCAGGGAATTCATGAATATCTACACTATTCTATAAAGGAAAAACACTTTTTGATGCAACATTAAGACTTCTCAAATTACCCTTTCAGTTACAAAAAACATATTCTTTCAGCAAAAAGCCGCGGGGGAAAGAGAGAGAGAGTGAAGAGAGAGGAGAGAGAGGATCTTGACTGGCGCAGTCAGTTTTTTTTGTATTTCTTTCTTTGGTTTTTTTATCATATTCTTTCAAGAGAAAGCCATAGTGGGAGAGAGAGAGTGGAAAGAGAGAAGAGAGAGGGGACCTTGACGCACTGACAATTTTTGTTTTGTATTTCTTTTTTCGATTTATTTTTTATATATAAAACCAGGGCCGCAACGGTCAAAGAAAGAAGGAAAGAGAAAGAGAGAGGGCACCTACATGTTAGCACCACTTAAACTTTATATTAATTTTGAAAAATTTATATTAATATAAACATTTCAATTTATATAGATATAAATCTTTATAAAATTAACATGAATTCTTAAATATTGTTAAAAAAATTGCAAGTGGCAGGTGTGGCGGGCTTTGAGAGCGGTGGGTGCGGCGCCGCGTCGGGGCAATGTCGTGGCCGTAGTAAAGTTGCTCTGACACTGGGGACCCCTTGTGCACTGTCGCGATCAGTATACTACCACGGTTGGTTGTAAGGGCCGGAGCCCTGTGCCTATCATTCGTTGTAATAAAATATATATAGAATAATCAAGAATAGAAGAAAGTTTAAATCCTTTCATACATTAGAGGGAAAATTCATTGGGATCTATAAAGGTGCAGACTCTCTCAGTTGTAACCATCAAAGTTTTGGATAAGCAATAAAGTTATTTGAGTTATCTTCACTTGTGAGCATTCTCTTGATTTGTTTCTCCAATCTAATCTTCTTCGCCACCATGTTCTTGCAGGAGGCTGACTTAGCTAAACTGCGTGTAGTGGCAAAGAGGAGCGAAGGTCACATGAGCGCTTGTGACATGATGGATCCGAGACACCTCGTTCATTCTCTCATGACATAATTCCACAAAGATTTTGCTTCCGCATGTTGTTAGAAGTCCGCGGTCTGAGCCGCTTTCTCAACTCTACAATAGGTATTAATGATTGCCCATGTGTCGTCAAACATGACACCTCGATGTACAAGAATGGAGCGGGGTTGATGCAAGAAGGCCGCCACTAGCATACTTTAGCAAGGCTTGGTCTACCAAGTCCCTGAACAAATCAGCCTATGACAGAGTTATGCGCTTTGTTACGTGTCGTCCACCATTGACGCTCCTATTTTTTTGGACAAGCAATAAAGTTCTTTGAGTTATCTTCACTTGTGAGCATTCTCTTGATTTGTTTCTCCAATCTAATCTTCTTCACCACCATGTTCTTGCAGGAGGCTGACTTAGCTAAACTACGTGTAGTGGCAAAGAGGAGTGAAGGTCACATGAGCGCTTGTGACATGATGGATCTGGGACACCTCGCTCATTCTCTCATGACATAGTTCCACAAAGATTTTGCTTCCACATGTTAGAAGTCCGCGGTCTGAGCCGCTTTCTCAACTCTACAGTAGGTCTTCATGATTGCCCATGTGTCGTCAAACATGACACCTCGATGTACAAGAATGGAGCGGGATTGATGCAGGAAGACCGCCACTAGCATACTTTAACAAGGCTTGGTCTACCAAGTCCCTGACCAAATCAGCCTATGACTGAGCTATGCGCTTTGTTACGTGTCGTCCACCATTGGCGCTCCTATTTGTTTGGAGACCAGTTCATCATCCACACAGATTGCTGCAATGTGTGCAACTTACTGAGGCAAAACATCATGACCCAAGATCATCAACTTTGGATAAACAAGTTTCTTGTCAATAATTTTACCATTGAGTGTAAGGCAGATGCCTCGAACATTGCAGCATATTCCCTTTCTCCTGTGAGGAAGATGGCACTCTTTGCCAGAATCTCTCATGAGCGATGGCTTGTTTTCTATGTGATTGTAACGAGGGATCACTGCTGACATCCTCATTAATCCAATATCGCATCATCCCTTTGGGTTACTGGGAAACCAACTAAACAACAAGGACAACCTCATGGCGGTCAATAAATCAAACTAGATTCCTCTTTTGTTGCATGAGTTCCACTCTACCTTTTTTTTGCGAGCACGCTGGTGTATTCAATGCATATATTGTTCAACAGTCACACTATTGGCAGAACATGATGAACAGTGCTCAACAATTTGTTGCCTGGTGCCTGACATGTCATAAGCCAGATATGAAGTCATGACTCATACTTTCAGACCAAATGCCATTTGGGAGTATATTGAGATTGACTTCATGTTAAAATTGATATCGCTCAATGTGCTCAAGCTAAGAGATTGGTTGATTAACTGATTTTAACAACTTTCGTTCAATTAACTAAATATTTTTGTATGACCCATCTTGACTTTAGGGGTTCATACCAACTTTTACTATAAGGTGCTTTTATTGATGTGTGATAGCATGACCCCATGAATCACCGAATGGCTTCCTCTGATCTTTCCAACATGCTGGCAAAGTAGGTCACAATAGATCAAGTAGCCTTCTTTACACTCTTCACTCTTTGTTTGAAATGAAAAACAAACGACTGCTTCATATAGTTTGCTTCTGTCATTCTTTGCTGGACATTGATGGAAATTCTGAGGACTACCATGTACTAAAGTTATTGTTCATTACTTACGTAGTTACGTGGAGAATCTCACAGGGTTCAAGTAAACAATTTCAGTGAACCTGTGACTAATTAGAGATTTGTTATGATTGCTGACAATATAGATGAAACCGTGACTCCCAAGGTGGTTCTGGCATGAATCGTCCAAGAATGAGCGAGTCTGACAAGTCTATACTAGGTATGATCTTAACTGTGGAGCTAGAAAGTAATTGAAAGAACATTTCTGCTAATGCTGGTATTTCTATTTGGAGTGGAGATCAAGCATTAGCAGAAATTTTTGATGGATCATATGCCATGGTCATTGGTAAAGGGTATTTTTCATCAGGGCCCTTGAATCTGTTATACATGTACATCCATTTTTGACTTCCTTCTATGTATTAATCGTTTGTTCAAGCAATTTAATTGTGGCATCACTTTTTTCTTCTCCTATAAGATTTTAGAGACTGAGCAGGAGGAAGATTCATGGGGAGAATAGAGTCAGGAGGGGCCTATTTGATGGGGCATAGAAATGCTATGACAATTGAAACTCCAAAAAATGTGGATGGCTTGAGTTTATTGCACTTGCAGCTTGGACATGCTCCTTGAAGGATTATGAAACATATGTTTCTTACTAAGTTTTACGCCTATCAAAATGATGTTCGCGTGAGGTTCATGGGGTTGCTAAACATTCAATAACTCCCTACTCTCCTAGCTTGTATAGAGCTAAGAAGTGTTTTGATATTATATATTGTAATATTTGGCTTGCTCCTACTGTTTCTTCGAATGGGTTTAAATAATGGCTTGCTCCTAAACTAATGTGGAAGGACTTCTGTATTTGTTGAACATGTTCATACGATAAATCAATACAATATAGCCATCGTTATAATCACCATTAACTTTACCCCACTATTTGGGATAAATCAATACAATATAGCCATCGTTGTAATCATCATTAACTTTACCCCACTATTTGAGATTCCTTTTATTTTTATTTTACTAGAGAACATAAAGCGGACAGAAATGTTAAAGTTTCATTCTTACAGATGAATTATAGGCATGAGGCCGTATATCTAGTTTTCCTTCATGATAGGTGTAAATTTTAAGATCCCTTGTTGACCTTAGAATATAGAAACATACCCTTACACCGCGATGCATTCATCTCTTCACTGTAACTCCATTCTTTTGTATTGCAAGTGGAAGAGATAAAAGCTCTAGTTATAAAAATAAAGAACATATTCATGAGAAAATTCTTAAATTTTATTGAAGAAGTATACATACAAAGTACAAATAACATGTTATTATAAACTCAAAGAAGGTACCGTTGAATCTTAGCATAGTTATCATTATCATTCTATTATTACCTCAGGAGTTTTGATAAAATACTTCAAACGGCGACCATAAAAAACTGCAAAAGCACCATGAGATGAAATGGCTCTAGTGATATAAGAACGGGCACCTTGTTCCAACCTAATGATGGTCTTCTTTGTGCCAATGCATTGGTATCTTGATACTAACAAAGAAAACATCATTGAAATAAAATCAGATAATTCATAATGATGTCGATGCAGAGACAAAAATATCTGGACAATGCACATGGATAAAAAATAACAAAGCAAACTATCGCTTACTTCAAGAAATTTGCAGCACACTGCAATTGAATTTGATAAAAGACTGAATAAAACTTTGCACTATGATGAGTATGCGTCTACAATCTAGCTGTTTGGTCCATGAACCAGATGGAAAATTGTTCTCTTGCAGTAAGGACCCAATGTATTGAAAACTGAGTAGTTTGGTACTCTCTATACGAATTGCTACTTCTCCATTCTTTCTCACTATCCTATGCTTTTAAATGCGTGCAATTTGCTGCATTAACAAGACAAAATTGTTGTCCTTCATTATGGGGCCATATGCTTTAAAACTCAGTTGCTTAGTACTTTTTATGAGGTCAGCTATTCCTCCCTCCACTTCCACTCTCATCCACATCCCGTCTCTCTCCTCACCCCACCCCCTGTAACATCCAAAGTTTTTGAGCCGCCTCTCCTAATTTTAGGATCTAATCGCGAGTACTGGTGGACAGTGTTGTAATTTTGAGTGCAAAACGCAACAAAATCGATTTATTTGACAAAAATAACGTTTTGTAAAAAACGGCGATATATCCCGATATATAAATATATCTCTAACCCGATATTTTGGTTATTATATTTAATATATAAAAAAACAAAGTTCACGGACCCGTATTTTTCTACTTCACGAGTCCATTTCACGCATTCGACATTTCTCTCTCTATCCTAAATTTTACGGGACTGTCTCGCTTTGGCGGAGTGGTCGACACTCGACAGCTCCTTCTCCGGCGACGAGGCAACGCATCGCCATCGCGGGCGAGGTGTAGACGACGACGCCAGGCTTTCTACAAATCGGCATCGCAGGCGAGGACGCGAGGAGTCGACGCCAGGCTTTAGGGTTTCTACTACTTCACTCCACTGTAAACCCCCTTCTTCTTTCTTCTTCTTTCTTTTTGTTTTTGCAACAGTTGAAAGTTTTATTTTGAGTTATATTGATCAAGTCATAAGATCTAAAAGTTTTATTAAACTTGTGTTACTGTAAGCTTCTTACTTATGTTATAGTTAAGTTTCTTTCTTGCAATAACTAAGTTTATATCTTATGTAAATCTGCAGTGATTTTTGTTTCTCCTGTGCACTTCTAACTTATGTTAACAATATTTTGCTAACTTCTGTTATAGTGATTTTTGCAATAGCTAAGAAATACTCCCCTCTAACTACATAATTACATGTGCTTCTCCTTTATCTTTCAAAATTATTTCTAAAAAAATGTTATAAATACTTATTTGTTTGTACTTTGCTATAGTTGTTTGTCTGTACATTTTTTCTTATTTGCAAAAAAATGTGTTTATAAATGCTATTATTTTTATTTAAATATTAAAATCTGATATTGTAAAATATCCCTGATATATCTCCCGCAATCCGACATACGACATTTCAAACCCAAACCGACATGAACCCGACATCCGATATCTATAACCTTGTTGGTGGATGGCGTCATCATAAATTCAAGAAAGTTATTCTCGTTAGCGTTAATTTTTATGCGTCATCCATTAATCTTTTTCTATCTTTAATTAAAGCTTTGTTCGTCTTAGTTATTTACCGTGCACGAGATTGGTATTCAACTTAATGTATATTTTGAAGTAAATGGCAAAATTGTCATTTAGGAGAAATTAATCTCCTCTCAGCCACCCTTAATTGAATTGTGGGTCACGGTTTCCCTCCTACTTCATGATTATTTGGCATCCGCGTGAGTCACACACACTCCTTCCGCAGGAGGAGGAGGAGGAGGAGGAGAAGAAGAAGAAGCAGAAGAAGAAGCAGAAGGAGGAGAAGAAGAAGAAGAAGAAGTAGGAGTACCTGCGGGATCGGGAGCGGAACGCCGACGGGATCGAGAGTGGAACAGGAAAACCTAATGCGTAAAATGAAATACGCGAGCTCTATATCTCACGGAATCGCGTATCCCGCACGCGTATCCCCCTTGCGGGATCCGCAATTCCGAAAAAAAAATATTTTTTTTAAAAAAAATGTGTTTCCTGGAGTTTCGGAAACGTGTTTCCGGGCGTTTCCCGTATCCGGTACGTGTTCACGTCGATACGTATACCATTTTTAAGTATTCGTGCTTCGTAGACCGCGGATGGGGAATATTAAATAAAATGAGGAATAGTGTTTGATTTTGTTGGGCTCGAGGGGTGCGGCTGAGGTGTGCATGGTATTAAATGTAGAAATAAAGTTATTGTGGGGCGCATGCGCAGGCAGTGCGGAAGCGACGAGGCTTGGACGATGCAGAAGTGCGTGATATGAGGCTGCGGAAAAGGACCCTACCACAATGAGGCACATCGGCGATGGGACGATGTTGTTGATGGCTTCTGCGATGATGTTGGCGGGGCGGAAGAAGAGCGCAGACGGAAGGAGGGCGCGACTGCGAGTTTTGTACGACAAGGAGGGTGTTCGCGAGGAAGATGTTGATGTTGGAGATGAACAGTGGCGACGAAGGTTATGCATCAATTGGACTGAAACGAATGGACGGTGGGGGAGGATCGTCGGCTAGAGGAAAAAAGATCAAGAGTAGAGAGGGGAGTGTTGGTGTGCATCGAAGGAAGAGGACCGAGAAGCTCTGATACCAAGTTCTTACGGGCCTACTTCCGTAACAGCGGTAACTCGCTGGAGTGTTGATCAGAGGGGGAGATGATGGTGGAGGATAGCGTGGAGTCGGAACCTCAGCTGCCTAGGCGGGGTTGCTCGTTGGAGGAGAAAGCCATCAAGATCTCACAACTAGAGACAATGAAATTAGAACTTCATTTCATAGATAGCAAGCATACAATGCTCATGCCTTTATATAGGCTACATGATGACTCTTGCAACTAATCACTCACCTAATAAGACAATAATAATATTAAGTATAAAAAGGGATCGGTGCTCGAGACCCCATAACTTCTCATAACAACCCATAACACGATCATATTTTGATTGGTTTCAAGATCATAATGAATCATATTGTAACTCTGAATATTCTCATCAGGACGAGAGTTCATGTCATCGTTATCAATTTCCGTATGATGACATAACTTCTCATTTAAAAAAGGATATCATGATGATTATGTGGATGATATTTGCATCTCATCAAATTTCATATATTGCCTGCGTGTTAATATATTAAAACTAGCCTATAACTCACTGAAAGTTACAAATATTTGATAAAAGTAATTATATCTGTTGAATAAAAACATACAGAGATCATTTCACGGCTCTATTTGGGACAGCTCTGGCGGATGGAAAAGCTGATGTTGGAATATAGCTTTTTATGTAGAGCTTTTTGAGGAGCAGTATTGAAAAATTTGCAAACAGTTTGGATAGTCTGTGAAGAAATGCTCTTCAAATAGAGCTTTTTCTACCTGAGCTGTTTGAAAGAATAGCTTTTGGAAGCACTTTTTTATAAAACAAAATATTTAAATATAAATTGTTCGTGTGAATAATTAAACATATAATAATTAAACTGAAATGTTCTTCATAGCTCACGAAATAATAATAAACGTTAACAATTGTTGCATATTGTCTTCTCCATTTATTTTGATTCACCTGTGCAATGAAAAATATCAAAACTTCATTCGACTCGCAAGTCGCTGAGATGTCTCCTTCCTTTGCCTTACCCATTATACTGTAATTTTTTCACCATTACCGTTAACAAAAAAACACGTACATATACACAAACAGAACACACCACATACACACACACAAAACACACCACATACAAAACATACAAAACATAACATACCACATATACACACACACAGAACACACCACACACACACACAGAACATATTACATACAAAAACACACATACACACACACACACTCACACAGAACATCAAATACACACAACACATGCTTACACACTCACACTGAACACACACAACACTCACATACACACACATACGTACACACATACAAACACACTCACACAACACACATCACACCATCAAATACAAACACACTCACACAACACACATCACACCATATACACATCACAAACATAGACAAGCACACACACCACATACACACACACACATAACATATCACATACAGTTACACACTCACACATAACACAACACACACACACTCACACTCACACAGAACATCAAATACACATCACAAGCTAATAAGCACAAAATTGAATGAATCAAACTAATAACAGGAAAATAAAAATGAGTTTGCATGATCTGGAGATGAAAATCTGTTAATGAAAATATAAATGAGTATGGAGGGGGAGAAGGAGATCTGAAATAGGGATACCTGACAACCTAGTGCTCGAGATCGAAGGCGGATCGTCGGCGGAAGCAGGGAAGCGCAGCGGAAGATCGCTGCGGAATCCTCGGCGATGGCGAGAACGTCGAAGCAGCGGGACTGGACTGGATTCGTCGGCGGAGCGGGAGCGCAGCGGAATCGACAGCGGCGGGCGAATCGTCTGCCCTGCGGGATCACAGGCGGATCGTCGGCGGAAGCAGGGAAGCGTAGCGGGAGGTTCGCTCCTTTCACCTAGGGCACGACACGGCACGGGATCGCAGGTGGGGAGGGAGACGAGAAAAAGAAACGCGATTTGGGCTTCCCAAAGAGCAGAAAAACAGCTCTTTATGAACCACGATTTTGAAACAGCGGCCTAACCAAACGTGTTAAAAACAGCTCTGGCGGCTGGAAAAGAACTTTTCCAGCCGCCAGAGCTGTCCCAAACAGACCCCACATCTTTGTCCAAGCAATCCATAATCCATTCATAACCCCACACCAACTGTAATGGGTCCACTACCTATTACTGTGAATAAGCCTGAGCGTGATGATGTGATTGAACTTAAGCATGATTGTGCAAATGATGATTTGGTACATGCATTCAATAAAATGATTGTGCAAATGTTTTGCATAGTTGTTTCAAATAATTCTTGAAGAATGAAAAATTAATTCCAAATCAAATATTGCTACAATGTTCACATTAAAATAATCAGTCTTAAGTTATCTTTGTTTTTCGTCAACTCACATAAGAAACTCTGTTACAATATGTCTTTTATTTCTACTATATCTTGTGTCTGCCTCCATATATAGAGGGGACAACTTCAATAGAAAAAAATTAATTTTGGTTTGCTAACATGGTATCTGAGCAAAAAATGCCCTAGCCGCTCTCCGTCTTCCGTTCGTCGCTCGCCCCCCTTCCAGCGCCTCACCGCTCCGCGTCTCGCCCGCTCAGGCTTCCCCGCTCCCCGTCCCGCCCACTCTTCCCGTCGACAGACCCGGCGGCCTTACAGTGTCTCGCCCGCTCTTCCCGTCTCGCCCGCTCTTCCCGTCAACAGATCCAACAGACTTCCCCGCTCCCCGAGTCGGCCTTCCAGTGCCGCTTCCTCTCCCTCTTTAAGCGCCGCTTCCTCCCTCTCTTCCAGCGGGTCTCCTAGGGTTTGTAGACCCTTTCCTACCAGCATCGGACATGTGGTGAGGCCCGTGCTTCCTTTCAGCGCCGTTTGCCTTTCCAGTCGTGGGATGGAGTTGATTTCTATTCATCTCCTCTTCTCCTTAGATCTTTGCTCGGCGTAATTGGTCGCCCTTTGCTGTTTGGCGTGGGTGTGGTCTCCAGATTTATATTCTTGGGCTACTATGTCTTCTCTCAGTGATTCGACCTCCGCACCAGTTCCTCCTCCTGCAAGTTCTCTGTGTGGGAGTCATGATCACAATACTCCGCAGATTACTACTATTCGATTAGACGATTCAAATTATCTTTCCTGGTCTCGCTCTATCACACTTGCTCTTAAGAGTTGTCGCCTCTTTGGCTATGTCACTGGACTAATTAAGGAACCGGAGAAAACTGCCCCTGATAGGCCTCAATGAGATTCCGAAAATTCCTTAGTCATGTATTGGCTAACGAATTCCGTGCAGGAGTCCATCGCTCGCCACTACTTATTTTTGGATACTGCTGTTGATATTTGGCGGCGTGCCGAGACTACTTATTCTCGAAAGGGAAATGCTGCCCAGATCTTCCAGTTGAGAAAGAAAATATCCTTACTCCGTCAGGGCGATCGCCCCCGATCTGCTTACTATTTGGAGTTCACTCAGTTGTATCAGGAATACGATCATTTTGATTCTCTTACCTTTGTTGGCCCTATTGATGAGGCTATGGTCCGTGCTCGAGAGGATCGCAGCCAGACCTTTGAGTTTCTTCATGGTCTTCATCGGGACTTGGATCGGATTAGTGTTCAGCTTTTTGGGCATGTGTCGTTACCGTCCCTTCCGGAGGTTTATAGCATTGTCTTACAGGAGTTTGATCGTCGTCAGTCTCTTCTTATCGACCCTGCTCCTGAGAGTTCTACTCTAGCTGCTGGTACCCCTTCATTATTGGGGGCTCGTCCTACCCGTGATTCTAAGATGAAGGGTACTAATAAAGACTACCTCCTCTGTGATTATTGTGGGAAGACCCGACATACAAGAGACACATGTTTTCAACTCCATGGTTTTCCTCCACCGAGAGGTGGTGCTCCTCATGCTGATCGTGGCTTTGGCCGCTCCATTGGTCGCACACCTCCTCGTTCTGCCCATTTCACTGATGTTGTTGTGGATACTTCTCCTGCTCTGCATGGTGCCGATTCTTCTGTCCTCCCTGGTGCTTTCTCGGCTGATGAAGTCCTTGCTCTTCGCCGCATGATGCAAGGTCTTTATACAGAGTCTTCTACATTGTCTTCGTATGCCCACATTGGGACCCCAGGTGCTCACTCTGCTGTTTATCACTCTTCCACTCATTGGATCATTGACTCTGGAGCCACCGACCATATGACTGGCTCCGCCTCAGGTTTTATCTCCTATACACCTCTCTGGTCGTGATAAGGTGAGCATTGTTGATGGTTCCATCTCCTCTATTGCTGGGAAGGGCTCCATCTCATGTTCCTCTCTCACCTTATCGTCAGTTTTGCATGTTCCAAATTTCACACGTAATTTGCTATCTATTAGTCATTTGACTAATTCCATGAACTGTTCAGTAATCTTTCACCCTTCCTCTTGTGTGTTTCGGGACCTGAAGACGGGGACGGTGATTGGCTCTGGTAGTCTGATCAATGATAAGTACATGCTCGACTCCAGCCCAGTGGCACCTCCTCTGGCCCTCCACTCCAGCACATCTGATCTCTATTCCTGACATTGTCGCTTAGGACACCCATCTGTCCCGGTTATGAAGCAATTGTTACCTGCTATGTCTGCTGTTATTTTTACTTCCTTTGTTTGTGATGTTTGTGTTGTTAACAAACATTGTCGTACTACATTTAATCACGTTTCATCGCCAAGTTCAGTTCCTTTTACTGTGATTCACTCTGATGTTTGGAAATCTTGTCTTGTATCTTTTATTTTTGGGTGTGCTTGATTTGTCATTTTTATTGACTGTTTTTCTTGCACTACCTGGTTATATTTACTGCGCAAAAAAGTGATGTTTTCCCCACCTTCAAAACGTTTTATAACATGATCTCCACACAGTTTAATGTTAAAATTCAAATCCTCCACAGTGATAATGGTCGTAAATATCCGGATTCACACTTTGTTAAGTTTCTGGCTGATCATGGCATTATACATCAAACCACTTATGCTTATTCTCCTGCTCAAAATGTGATTGTAAAGAGAAAAAATCGTCATCTTTTGGAAGTGGCTCGCTGTCTCTTAGCCACAATGCATCTTCTCAAGTATTACTGGGGCGATGTTGTCCTTACGGCCGCGTATCTTATTAATCGCATGCCCTATCGTATTTTTGGGAATGCTACTCCCCTCGGGACTCTACGGGTTCCTCCCTCTCAACTATCTCCTAAGGTGTTTGAGTGTGTCTGATTTGTTCACATCCATCACCCTCCTCCCACCAAGCTTGAACCTCGCGCTCTCTGATGTGTGTTTATTGGTTACTCTTCTACTCAAAATGGGTACAAATGTTTTCATCCTCCTACTAAGAGGGTTTTTGTTACCATGGATGTCACGTTTCGTGAAACTGAGGCCTATTATCCTGCCTCGGGTGACTCATCTTTGCCCTTTTCGTCTTTGCCCTCACCGTCTGTACCTCTGTCTGTTCCTCCTTCATATCCCTCACTTCAGGGGGAGCTTCTACCATCAGAAGTGAGTGATATTCCTATCCATACTACTATTCCTCCTACTGCTCCTACTTTGCAGGTGTACACTCGGCGTAGAACGAGGCCCAACGACACACTTGACCTGCTACTAGAACAATCATTGGACACGGATTCAGGGCCTTCTGAGCTTCCAATTGCTCTCCGCAAAGGTATCCGGTCCTGCACTCAACATCCCCTTTCTAATTATGTTTCTTATGACTCATTCTCCACATCCCATAAGACCTTTGTGTCTTCCCTTGCGTCCATATCCATACCAACATCTTGGCAAAGTGCCCTGGAGATTCCGGTGTGGACAGAAGCGATGTTTGAGGAAATGATTGCGCTTGAAAAGAACAAAACATGGGATTTAGTGTCTCTTCCCCCTGGGAAGAAACCGGTTGGATGCAAATGGGTGTTCACAGTCAAACAAAATTTCCAAGGTGTGGTTGAAAGGTGTAAAGCAAGGTTGGTGGCAAGAGGCCACACTCAAACTCTTGGAATTGACTATCAGGCAACGTTTGCTCCTGTAGCAAAGATGAACACTATCAGAGTCCTTCTATCCTGCGCTGCTTGTAAAGGGTGAGACATTTGACAACTTGATGTAAAAACGTCTTCCTCCATGGAAATCTGGATGAGAAAGTTTATGTCTCTCCCACCAGACCTTACTCCTAAAAGTTAAGTGGGTCACGTCTATAAGTTAAAGAAAGCCCTATATGGACTGAAACAGTCTCCAAGAGCTTGGTTTGAGAGATTTCACAAAGTCATGTTGTCTTTTGGGTATCACCAGGGCAATGTCGATCATACTCTGTTGATCAAGCATAGGACCGGTAACCTTACAGCTCTCATTGTTTATGTTGATGTCATCGTTGTCACAGGCGATGATATGGAATAAATCAAGCTTCTAAAACAAAAGTAGGTTTCTGAGTTTGAGGTCAAGGACCTGGGTGCTCTCAAATATTTCTTGAGCATTGAAGTAGCAAGATCCAAGCATGGGATCTTTATCTCTCAGAGGAAGTATACTCTGGATCTTCTTGAGAAGACTGGAATGAGTGGTTGCCGACCAGCAAACACTCCAATTGAAGCAAACCACAGAATGAGTCGTGATGATGGAAAGGACATTGAAAATATTCCTGAATTCCAGAGGCTTGTAGGGAGACTGATCTACCTGGCTCATACCCGTCCAGATATAGCTTATGTTGTGAGCGTTATCAGCCAATTTATGCACGCTCTGAAGACTCGTCATACTGATGCTGCCAACAGAATCCTCAGATATCTCAAGTCCTCACCTGGGAATGGAATATTGTTTTCCCCCAATTCGGCTCTAAAAATTGAGGTCTACACCGATGTTGATTGGGTCGGCTCTGTCGACGATCGACAATCTACCTCAGGGTATTGTTCTCATGTTGGTGGAAATCTTGTTACCTGGAGTAAAAAAAAACATGTCGTGGAGAGATGAAGTGCTGAAGCAGAGTTTTGGGCTATGGCTCAAGGTGTTTGTGAAGGCCTATGGTTGCGGTCGTTGCTCAGTGACCTGGGTCTCTCTGAAGATGAGCCTATCCGGCTGTATTGTGATAACAAGGCTGCTATCACCATCGCACATAACCCGGTCCAACATAATCATAGTAAGCACATTGAGGTGGATCGTCATTTCATCACGGAGAACATTGAAAAGGGACTTGTGTGTATTCCCTTTGTTCCCTCAGATAGACAACGTGTTGATATTCTCACGAAAGGTCTGAGTGGAATTACCTTTGGAAGAATTGTTGTCAAGTTAGGCATGATCAACATATCACGCCCAACTTGAGGGGAGTGTAACAATATGTCTTTTATTTCTACATATGTTTTATTTCTATTATATCTTGTGTCCGCCTCTATATATAGAGGGGACGACTTCAATAGAAAAAATTAATTTTGGTTTTGCCAACAAACTCAAAATGTACATACAAACTTGTTTTTAAGGCTATTTAAAAACACATCACAGAAAGAGCCTAATCTTTATATATTATGAGTATTCACTCAAACATTTTATACTTTTTGGACCAACTCTTTAGATAATTGCAATTAGAGATTCAACAAATGTTATGTTATTTATTTATTCCAAACTCCACCACCAAACATCATCATCGTGCATTCTTATATCAACCAACTAATGGCAGGTGGTGGAGCAAGTGATGGGTTGTCCTTACAAGCAAGGGGCGCATGATCACAAGAAACCTCATAGATACAGAGTTGCTACCCTAGATCAAACACAAAGTGCACGTATTTTGAGCATCCAAGCGCATGATCATAATCAGTAAAAGAACATGCTCTGAAGTGGGAAAAGAGTTGCATTTATTTTACTTATTTTAGAAGGGTCAAGAGGAAATTATTTTTCATTTATAGCTGGATGCATGCTTGATAAAATCAACGACACTAAACCAAAGGGTAAAAACAAAATCACGAGACAATTCAGGGGAATTGAATAATTTCAGCTTATTCAAAGTAAAATTAAAATCCCGGTAGGATACAGGTACCTCACTCTAACTGCGGTGTATATAAGCAACCCTAATTCTTCAGATGATACTTTTCTCAAATGGTTCTATCTATAAAAGAAAGTGTTATGGAATTTTAATCTCACAATATTCACTTAAACTGAACAAATAGTCAAACTATAGTAAGAAAATAACAAACTCGTTACAAGAACAATATAATTAGGAAAAAAAAGAAGATAAAAATGAAATCATAAGTGAATGAAATAATTGGTCGATTAAATCATGCGTGAATGAAATAATTGGTCGATTAAATCCCTTTATAAATGGTTAAGGCTAAACATCAAAGCTTGATACCCAAGACAACTTGTGGATGGAATTATGTATTTATATAATCGGAGTATTTGTACGCATGAATTTCTATTGTATAGTGAAAAAAAGAAGTATTCCAATCACAAATAATTCTGCTTTTATTAGGAGCCCATGCTATAATAGGAAAATTTTCTTTAGCAACAAACATTTAAGTAAATCTATCAATGATTGACTTGGATAGATTGATATTTAACAGCTATTCAAGAAGCTGTGAAGAATCAAATGATGCCTAAAAAGGACAAATTCGAACCATCAAGATATAACTAATTCCAATTTTGTGTCTATTTTTTTTTGCAACTTATTTTTTTTAAATATAGGGGAGCCTTGGCCCACCGGTTAAGGTGTTGTTGTTGTTGTTGTGTGACCTTGAGTTCACGGGTTCGAGTCCTAGATGCAATCTCTTGCAAAAATGTACGGTAAGGTTTGCCTACATTTCACCCTTGTGGTGGACCCTTCCCCGGACCCTCGCTGCGCAAGGATGCTTTGTGCACTGAACTACCCTTTATTTTCTTAAGAAGTAAACAAGAATCTCTTCATTGATAAGCCAAAAAAAAAGATGTAATGCAATTAAACATAATACCACAAAAAGCACATTCAATCCTCGGGTATCAATCAAGGTCAACTTATAAAGAATTTCTCAGCCAATGAATAGTTAAGATTTAATTATCAAGTAAAAGTGAGTAATACCTTCCTTGGCAAAGAGACATGATTCCTGATCGTAAGGACTCAAATCCATATTCAGTATCTACATGTATTAGCAAAAAAGAAAATCTATCAACTACTATAAGCTGAACAGAAACAACAAAGAAGAAATGTAATGCCATGTAATAGAATTGAATACCATAGCCTCTACATCAGAAAAACTAGGTACATCATCATCATCTTCATTCTCGTAAGGTTCCTCCTCTTGGTCTGAAATTGACATCGTTGGACGATGATCTGGTAGCTCTGAGGATACCAGCTCTGGGTGTGATTGTTTACATGCAACTTGAATATTTAATTCCTTTTTAAGCAATGCAGAAAATAAAAATAAGAACAGCATCATTAAATTGAACTGCTTCCCTGAGAGAAAATAAATAAATATTAGAAAAAATATAGCACATCCATGATTTCTAAACTTACATCCATAGTTTGTTGATTCAGAGCAACTGGTGGAATCAAACTAGGATCATCCGCATAATTTACTCTGGATACTCCAGATATCAAATTCCTGTTAGATGGGAGGGATTCCGGCATGCAATCAGCAGCTGAATGCACAAAACCTACTTTTGGCAGCGATGAGTGCCCTGTCTTGAAACTGGGCTCATTAGGCTGAACACTAACAAGGGTAGGATCTCCAGAAGTAGTCTTCTCATAATTAACCAAAGTGGATGACACATCTAGCCTCGTATTAGTAGCAGAAATTGCTTGAGACTTCACGGGAAAAATAACATCATCATTGCAAGGAATATCCTGGTCTTCTGTATTCAATAAACAGCTCGATAAATCCTCTATATAGGAAACTTCTGGAGATGAGGGCAGAATACTGACTCCAGGAACAACGGAACAGTGAAGATCGTTGCTGCCGATATGGACATCTTCATGAACCGGTTTGTGCCCGAGAGAAGTATCGGCGTTCGGAGTAGAAATATCAAAAGCCGCTAAAGGTATAGGTTCGGCGGGGATGGGCAAGCATTCTGCATAGGTATCACTAGGAGAACTTAAAAACATGGATCCAAGACCATTCAAGCAGGACCTATCTCCAATATCCTCCTCATCCATATCAATCAAAAGGAGATCATCTTCATCAGTAAAGCTCATGCAAGAGCTAGAGAAGTCAATATAATTGGTATCTAAAAAATTTGTTGAATCATCTAATGCAGCAGTAGATGTGCCATCAGTTAGCTTGCTCTTTGGAGTAAGATCATCAGATGCTTGATTGTCCATTTTCTTAATACAGTCCATGGTCAACACTCCTTGCCCTTTTTCCATAAACTGGCTATCCATTTGAAAATTTGATGTAGAAACATCCTCAATTGTTCCCCAGACAGGAAGATCGGGTGGAGGAGAAGAATACGAAAGCTGGTGAAATGCAGAAGTAGATTGTGGAACATCTGGGGCCTGCAGTGGCTGATGATTTCTAGCAAGTGCATGAGACAAATCTTTTGGACTGGGGCGTGATTGAAAGTTCTTGCATGCATCATTAAATCCAGCTTCATTGATTTGAACAGAAGAAATGTTTTTTTGATGACCAGATAAGTCCGATATTCCAACTGGAAGTTCAGGATCAATTGTGGCAGCCATCCTCCCATGAAATGTAAGGCCGCTTGAGGGAACAGTTGAATCAACCTCAACCATGTTAGGGTAAGCATGTTGGTCGCCCCCAAAACTTGTTTCTGGGTGACCATAATTACTGAGAGAAAGCCCATTCGGTAACTCAGAAGATTCATGTGGAATCGTATCATTAGCAATAACATCATCTGTACTTGGTGGCATAAGAAACCCCAAGTTGGAAGATTTATGTGATTCAATCCGTGCTCTCTTTCGTGCTGCATGGTAGTGGTACTGCAAACTTTCTCCTTTCCTTCTCACGGATGGAGTCTCTTTTACTTTATTAAAGCAAGTCCGACCAGATTTGGAAGGATTGTAGACTGACACTCCAATCTCGATCTCTATGATACAAGCAGATGCCTCAGTTGATGTATTCAGGTCATATAGAAGTGAACGCCACCGTTCTTCAAGTTCTCGAACAGTGAACCGGCATGAAAAATGGACAGCTCCTTTAGCCAATGACTCCAAGGATGCGCCAGCCTATGTCAAGGACACCGTGTAAATTCAGTATGAACATAGAAAATCAATGTCTTACAGTTCACGATTCACATATTTTATAGGATTGTTAACTTTTTCTCATTTAACTTCACGTCCCGTGCTTGTGGCGTGGCTCACATAAATATAACTCATTGAATCATTGTATAATAGATAAATATAACACAATGAATCATATACTTTAGGTAGAATTCATGATCTTGTTGGAAGGGAATGGTAACTTTTACATGGCAAGAGGGATGCACAATGCACAATATATTGAGTTCAAATGTAGATCTCTTACTGGGGTGGAACTTGATTTCCTGAAGGGTGAAGTACACAACCCCATTTGTTCAGTTATTATATGGAAGATATTGGCATGAAGGCTTCACATATGGGAAAAGAATTACAGATAACAGAAGTTGTTGAAATTATTGGTAGTACAATACTGTGGCATGCCAATTTCTCAAGAGAATACATGCTTAATGCGTGAACTCTATGAAAGAACTTACTAAAGCATCTCACAATAGACAATTCTTGACGTAACTCAAATCAAAATATATTTGTGGACTGAATAAAACCATTAAAGTTGTGGAATTTTACATTTTAAGTTTAACCAATGGAGCCTTGCTTTACATCTTAACAAATCAAAATTTTGCATCAACACGG
This sequence comes from Platanthera guangdongensis, assembly GCA_039583875.1. Taxonomy (NCBI): domain Eukaryota; kingdom Viridiplantae; phylum Streptophyta; class Magnoliopsida; order Asparagales; family Orchidaceae; genus Platanthera; species Platanthera guangdongensis. Next base: position 46,067,751 of record CM077158.1, on the reverse strand, counting down.
GTTTGTTCTCCATGTTTTCATGGTATGAAGAACAACTATCAAGGGTAGCATGGTGCACAAAGCATCCCCGCGCAACGAGGGTCTGGGGAAGGATCCCACCACAAGGGTGAAATGTAGGCAAACCTTACCCTGCATTTTTGCAAGAGGCTGCTTCCAAAACTTGAACGCGTGACTTCAAGATCACATAACAACACCTTAACCGGTGCGCCAAGGCTCCCCTTTGTATGATGAACAACCATCGGTCCATCAAAATTTAAAATTGTCTCATCTTACAGTTTCACATTGCCAATAAAATAATATAAGGCAAGACAGAAACAGTTGCAGTCATTCACACGAAGATATGATCAAACATCCACATTCAATCATGAGCAGCTAGAAATAATACTCAAAGAAATTTCCAACAAAGAGCACTACAAACGTCACTGGAGGGATCACCGGCGCCTGAAGAGTAATTATGCTACAATAGACGAAGGCCCATAGCAGGAAAGGTCGGAGGAGAGAGGCGCAGGGAAGATACGAAAGAAACTTAGAAGAAGGCCAAAGGCTGACCAGAGGAGAGAGACGAAGCTAGGCATGGAGAGAAGAATTTAGAGAGCTACTCTACAAGACAAAGAAAACTATATTACTACATTTCTTACATAATCTCATTACAAGCATTAGGCTATATTTATAGTCTTCTGTTGAAAGGTGGGTTAACCCTCGTCAGAATCGTGGCCCACCTGCCAGACTGCAGTCTGAGGATCCCAGTCAAATTACCTCGGGCCACTTGGGTATAAGATGAAGTGTTAACACTCTCTTATAAAGGAGGTCGGGGGCTCAAGTCATTGCCTCAACAACCCACCCTTTCAACAATGGTCAAAGTCCTGACGAGGATTAGCCTAGGGTGATTTAGTTGGGTGAGTTCAGTGTTGAAACCTTGAAAGTTGGTTTATGTTGCTCAGACTTGAGGGTGAACAAAGATTACTGATCAAGCAGCCAACCCGAATGAGACATGGCGAGAAGAGGCTGGAGAAAACAAGAAACTACTCTGAATTGCCTACAAAAAAAGATCAGTGTGTTGCAGCGAGGGTTCCGCCACACACCCAGAATTCTATAGGAACTTCCTCTCATAAATCCAATGTTGAGCTCGACACGAGAGAGGCAAGCACTGAACTCACCCACCATAGGGGAGATGAAGGTACCTTCTACTTGTGCCTTGGGATCCTATTTATAAGCAAAACAAAGGGGGAGGGGATATGGTCTGCGAATAGCCACTCCTTCCTTAACCAAAATAATATTCACGAGCCTAAACGGTCTGAGATGAGGTGAAAATCAGAGCTCTCCCTGTTGGGCGAGGAATTATGAGCTCGCCCAAGCTGGGCATGGTCTTCTGAGCTCACCCCAGCTGGGCGAGGTCTTCTGAGCTGGGCAAGGTCTTCTGAGCTCGCTCCAGCTGGGTGAGGTCTTCTGAGCTAGCCCCATTTAGGCGAGGTGATCTGAAATCTCCCCTGCTAGGCAAGGTCTTCTGAGCTCACCCTAGTTGGGCGAGATGGCCTAAGCTCGCCCCTACTAGGCGAGGTGGTCTGAGCTCACCCATACTGGAAGAGGTATTCTAAGCTTGCCTGAGTTGATCGAGGTCTTCTAAAGTGTCCTCCTTAGACATTTCTGATCTCGATGAATTACGGGTTATACACTCAAAGTTTAGTCTGGCTGGTGAGTCATAATCCGGATGAGGGTTAGCTCACCTTTCAACAAATTGGGTATAAGATGATGTGTTAACACTCTCTTATAAAGAAGGTCAAGGGCTCAAGTCCCGGCCTCAACAACCTACCATTTGAAAAATGGTCAAAGTCCCGACGAGGGTTAGCCCAGGGTGATTTGATTGGGATGCTCAGACTGCAATCTGGCTGGTAGGTCACAATCCCGACGAGGGTTGGCCCACCTTTCAATAGCTTTAAACATAACACAACACTCAAGTACTATTTAATTACAAATACCACAATACACTAAGCACGCTACATTCCATTCCTTCCCAAAAAATGACGACTTCGTCCTTTGGTCCTCGATCAAAAAAAATATAGGAAGTCGATAGAGCTGTCGACGAAATTCTTGATCACAGCAAATTGGTAATTACTTCTGCGGGACTGATTTCAAAACTGGACGTAGGGGCATTTCGGGACACTATGTTGGGGTCGGGTATCTCTTTGAAGGCACGATGAGTGTTTTTCAGTCACCCACATTTGACATACATGTCTAACAGCGCACTTCCGATGACAAAAACATTCGATGAAATACCAAGCTGAAAAGAGGATGAGTGAAGTTGCTTGCCGAGACCAAAAAGAGTTGGGCTTGAAACTCCAAAATTCTATAATTTTTGTTGTTAATCACGCACTCACCGATTCAAACCACCCTTCAGAGGGAAGTCATCTTGTTCAATGCATCTCCATTGGAATATTCTGAGTCGGATATCTTCCATTCAGCTCCCTCTGCTCATGGTGAAATCTTCCTACTCGCAAAAATTTCAAGGAGACCGGCGCAATTACTAGTGCTATTTGCTAATTGCCATCAATATTCTTTAGCTAATGATGCACATGAGGTGTTTGTCGAAAGTTATGTGTGGGATTCCTCTCTGGAGTTCTATACATACATGTGTGTTGTTGCATTACCGCATGAAGAACAATCAGTTGCTTGGATATTTGGAAAAAAAAGTCGCAGGGGATGTCTTTCTTATGATGGTTGTTTATTCCATAGTGGTCGTCAGCCAAAAGTTGAAACTGAAATCATCATAAGAGTGGTTGTTTATGTCGTGGGGGTCACCGGCCAGAAGTTGAATATGAAATCATCCCATGGGATCCTACCTGAAGTTCTTGTTCAAATTTTAATTGCATTTTCTTGTATCAAATACATGAGACCTGTTAGATTTCGGAAGTACACAGTGTAGGAGCACACAACACTTTGCATTTCATTCCATGGAATCCATGCCTCCATATGACGGGTTGCGTGTGATTCCAACCTTCAACATCCTATGGGGAAAGAGGCTCTGACTGACTCAAGCTATTCTCTGTAGAAGATTATTGGTCAACTTGAGAAGGATGATGCAGATAGAGACATTCATTCTCATCAATCCGACCAAAAAAACATAGAGCCAAGCACAGCGAAGAGGCCGTGATCGAGCGTCGAGTGCAGGCCAATGAGCATTTTGATAAGGTGGTCACATGTTGTGTCGATCAAGATGACGAGGATGAAGAGGCCGGGAGGAGCCACAAGACTGTAGCTGGCATTTCAAGAAAGTAAGAGGTGACGAAGAAGAGAAGGATTGAGTATTTGTTGAAGGCCTTATATCAGCCACTGCTGAAGAGATTTCGAATAATGACTTCTTTCGTGTAGAAGAACAGGCTCGCTAGATCATTATAGTGATTAGGAGCTGAAGATGTTTTAACGGTGGGAATGTAAATTGTACGCTTGCGCAATCTTCGATTGGATTTCGCCGGAGAAGCCGTTCTTGATTTCATAAAATGTGGTTGAGTTGCGGTAGAGCTTGGAATTTGTTGCAGCTTTACAGCGACCGGGCGGCCAACGGGGTCGTCGGAAGTGATGGAGATGGGTTCTTGATCTGTCAATGCCTTCAAACTTGGTCAGTTGTCATCTTATTTCTTGATTCTGTGGAGAACTCACTGCAGAAAAACAAGAAAATCCTTTGTGTGGATTTCCATGGAAATGATTACAGGAAGGAAATTATCGGTGATGTGAATTGAATCAAAAGCTTCAGAAGAGAAGAAGAATCGTAGTAGGAAGATGGATGCATTTTTCTTGATCGCGAGTGAAGTTTAAGATTTAAAAAACTATGCCCTGCCTGAACACCGGATTGCTTTTTAAAAATGACTCATAATAGAAATCTTTGTAATCGTTTCACAATAGTTTGATGCTCAAGAACTCCAAGAAAATAATCTCCAACCCACCATAGTTGATGCCCATGTCCGCTATAGGGACTGACTTCAAACACTACAAAATTCTTTAGAACGCCGCAAATTGCTATGGACCTTGAGTTAATTTCTCAAGAACTAAAACAATGGTGAGTAAGGAGCGGGAACAACAACGAGAGCACTATTTATAACGATCAAATGTTGTTATAAGATCGTAGGAGGGGATTCCCGGTGCTTGATGGGTAATTAGGCTACAATAGATGAAGGCCCGTAGAAGGAAAGGCCGGAGGAGAGAGACGCATCAAAGGGGAAGAGATAAATGGAACTTAGAAGAAGGCCAGAGGATGACCAGATGAGAGAGACGAAGCAAGGCAAAAAGAGAAAATTTCAGAAAGCTACTCCACAAGACCAAGAAAACTATATTACTACATTTCTTCTATAATCTCATTACAACCATTAGGCTATATTTATAGATGTCAAACATAGCACAAGACTCCATTACTATTTAATTACAAACATACAACAATACACAAAGCACGCAACAAAGAAACAGTTGCAGTCATTCACACAAAGATATGATCAAACATCCACATAGCAGCTAGAAATATCCTAAATACTCGCGGAAATTTCCAACAAAGAGCACCACAAACATCAAACCAATAGAGATGCAACGAGCAATAATATAGCATGTAACAAATAGATTATGGAATAAACAGCACAGATGATTCATTATGTATACATACTTGCCAGAAAATTAACCCCAAACGTTATGCAAAGCGATTATCTAAATGGAGAAAAAAACACAGTGGAAAATGGATCACCTCGACCGCATTCTTCAGAAGGAGATCGTCCTCCGGATTCCACTTGGCGGGAGGCGTAAGAGGGCTCATCTGTTGATTCCTAACCAAGTATCCGACAGCGAGAGCGAGACTGGGGTTCGTAGGGTTTATGGGTTTGGAAATTGGCGAAGAAGGAGAACGAAAGCAGGAGCGGGCCTAGTACTAATATGGTTTCGATTAAAACTGATTAACCATTGATTTTCGGTCGGCCATCGAAGGACTCTGCAACGAAGAGCGAAGAAGATCGGAAGCGCATGGATGCAGTTCAGCGGTAGGAAGAAGACAGAAGGGAGGAAGGAGGGATCGCATCAAGTGCAGAGAGTCTTGAGTGAAGGTGAGTGGGTGGTAGGGCTTTCCCAGGGTGAGCACGTTTGGTTAGCCGGTGATTTGTTCTCGTCGTTGACAAGCTGGGGACCAGCTGTAGAGTGGGGCTCGTGCGTTCGGGGCTACGGATTCGCCATGGAGGGGATCTCGCTGGCGGCGGTCACGCCGGAGGCGTCGACTCCGACTTGTAGGGGGCGAATCTCTATAAAAACGGCAATGCTTAATTAGGATACCCACTTTTGGCACTTAGCATATCTCAATTAGAGGCTTTAGCACTTTTCATCTTTAACTATTTGAGATTTTTTTTGGTAAGTAGCACATTTATTTTTAAGTGTGTAATATTGATTTCAACGGAACAGATTAACTTCAAATACGATTGTATTTGAAAAATATGATCAATTTTTACAAATGATCTGGACCATCAAAAATAAGGATCAAGGGCCGTATTTGCTCACACACCTATTAAAATATATCTATTACACACCAAAAAATTTTCTATTAGTTAGGCTCCCTTAGCACGGTGATGGCCATGAATATGGAGATTAAATTGTCATTCGTTAACGTCCGCCTAAGAAATTTCATCCATTTTTATGTTCAAACGGATAATGTTTGTTAGGTCGCCCTTAACAAATGACGGTTTAACCCATTTCAAATCGAGCCCTAGTTATTTACAAAATAGATTAGGGAATTGATAATCCTACATTGCATTTGTCTATTTCTAACCCGCTTTTATTCATGCATCACAAAATTATAATTGCACTCAACTGCGTTATTCGTATCTCAAAATATTTTTTATAAATTGAATTTTTAGATCAAATTAAGCATATATATTAAGTGTAAAAAATCTCTCAAAAATTTTCAACCATCAATCATGTAAACCTTCAAAAATCTCTCAAAATTGGACTATGGAATCGAAAAATATTATGCTATCATAATAACATAAGACATTGGATGTGAGATTCACCTCTTTCTACTGTTTCGCCAGTAGACTATTTTGTGCACGCGGCCAAGAAGGTTTGTTGTAATAACGATTGAAAGGATGGTCGCCGAAGCAAGACACTTGGATGTAGAAGATGAGGTTGGATATCATATCGGGCATTCAAATGTGTCAGACAAAACATCACTGATGGGGATGGAGCCTCATTTATATAAGAATGAGTGTGCACTTAGCCATCTCTCTCATGATCCCTCCTATTGTGGAGATCATGGGTTTGACTCGTCAACCCACTCCCCCCCATGATCTTCATCATAATAGGAGAGATCATGGTGGTCTCCCATTCAACAACTATCGCCCGCCGCCGCAGCCCGCAGCCGCCCGCCGCCCGCCATCATCCGCCCGCCGTCCGCTCGCCCGCCGCTGTCAACCGCCGCCGCCGCATGCAGGTCGGCCACCATCCGATCGTTACTAGGCATTCGTTGTCGTCTGATCTGCAAGTAACCATTCACTAAGCCACTAAGTTATTGAGGGAGGCCGCCATAACTACCTCCTGAAGGCTATAAAAGGAGTCTCATGCCTCCTCATTTCTCACCTTTTTGCACCAGAGTCTTCTTCTTTCTCAGGCCAGAGCTCTGTCGAACTCCTCTCTCGAGCCGTCTTCAAGCCGCCTACGAGCCAAGTCCCCAAATGCGCGGAAGAAGAAAGAAGACAACAACCGCTAGCGTTCAAGCACACTAGCCACCAAGTTAGCATTTAGCACTCTTTGGTGCAATCTGTTGCCCGTTGCGAGTCAAAAAATTCTCTCTCATCTCTAAGTTGTAACGAGGAGAGGTCGGTCGCCCTTGATTCCCCAAACGCCCTATAACTGCGAGCAGATAGTGGACTTTGACAGGCACAGATCCGGTCACGTGGTTTTTTACCCGGTTGAGGAGTTTTTCCACGTAAAAACACATTGTGTCAGTTCGCTCCTTTCACTGACTGTGTGCGCGCTCGACCGTCTCGAGAGCTAAGGCGGTCCAGTTACTCCGGTCCGACCGGGACGCCGAGTTTGCCCGCAACAGTTTGGCGTCGTCTGTGGGAACACGATTCCCAACATCCTTTAGAAGTCAAGACCTCCCCCTTTGCAGCATTCAAGCTCCGCTTTAAATGGCGAAAAGAAGCACCCGCACGACTGAAGGATCCGTCCCAGAAGGACACACTGAACCGACACGCTCCCATTCTCTCATGGACTTGCCATTGACCGTTGAGGCCTCTTTCGCACCTGTTGTCGCCCTCGAGGGAGCGTGTTCGACAAATGGAGGAGCAGCAAGCTGAAATGCTTGCTCTGCTGATGGAGAAGACGACCCGCAACATTTTAAAGACGACGACAGCGTGCTTACGGATGACCATGTGGAGCATCACCATAATATCCGTCCTGGACGCAAACCAATATATTAATAATTAATAATAATTTATTAATAACTATTATTAATTATTAAGTCATTTTCATGTTTTATTTTATTTTAAGCATTTTTATTTTTATTGCATTTAAATAATTCATGTTATGATGGGTGCATATAACCATCATAACTTTCATTTTGAATTTTGAATGGAAGGAGATTGAGTGGTGTAGGCTATATATAGTCATGTTATGAAGGAATAATTAGAGAATGAAAAAAAGAAATCCTAAGAATTCAAGATTTGAATTTTCCCCCTCTTTCCTCTAATCCTCTAAGGCAAATTTCGGCCTCCTCCCTCCTCCACTCTTTGGCCGCCGGCCAACCTTCTCCCCCTCTCTATTCTCATTTTCCACTCCTCCCAAAAACCCGAGCACCCCTCTTCATCACCTCCAATAGCCTACCTCTTCTCTTACCAACCAAAGATCTCGACCAAGGCGTGAAGCGACGAAGGCGGACAAGTTCCTTTCCATCCGGCGAGACTCCGGCGGAGCCGTTGAAGGGCGATCCAAGTAGAGAAAAAAAATATCGGAATCATCCATTCCGGTTGGGTAACGAAATATTTCTACTCCATGTGTGTTTCCCTCTAGTTAATTCTTGTGGTGGAAATTCTTGCCGTTGCATTTTGAAGCATTGAATAATTGTGGTTTTTCCTTCGACTGGTTTGTGTTTATCTTGATTGATTTAATTTCTAAAAGTTTTGGCGAACCTTAGTTTTCTTTTGTTGGGAGAGATCTACCTTTTCTGAATCGTTATTTTTGGTAGATCTCTTTGGGTACAACACCGCTCGTTCGGACCGGGTGGGTCCTTTTAGCCGAAAAAAATATTGGCATATCGTCTTTATTCGATCCTAATCGGTTTGGCTACCCGTACGTTAGCATATAAGTGATAGAATTAATTAACGTGGTGGTGCGTAGAACGATATTGCGAGTGTAGATTTGGATCATTAGAGGGGCAAACGTGTCGTCCGTAGATATATTCCGTGTCAACGTGCAAGCCTGCATCAATTTGTATCAGAGCCAAGTTGTGCTAATTTCTTAATTAGTACCATCCTAGAAAAAAAATTAAATTACTTAGAATGCCGACACGCACTTGCACGTTTCATTGCACAACCTAAAATCAATTTTTAAATTTTTGGTATGCAAATAGCGGCCTAAAATTTTCAAATTTTCTCAAATTTCAAACAAATAAAATTCTGGAAATTCTCTATCATTTTATTTGTAATAAATCAAAAAAATATTTTATTTTTATTAAGTCATTATTTTTATTAAATCTTAATAAATTTTTTATTTTGGTCTACAAATAGCGGCCTTTTTTCAGCAAAATCAAAAAAAAAATTTATTTAATAATCTTCATATTATTTCCAGCAAGGAAAAAAAATACATTTGTTATTTTAAGTAATTAACGGGAACAATTACATCTTTGAAATTTAAATAGGGTCAGGTTATTTTTTTCATTGCATGTGCACCAGTTCCGGGTGAGATATTCTCTCCGGTTCTCACTGAAATGACTTTTGACGTTAATGTTTCCAATCATCCCCAGGCTTTCATACACATTAAGATTTTCACCTATGATGGTTATGGGGATCCAAAGTATTTTAGAGACTGATTTAAGTGGGTAGAAATCTACTTTGATTATAACAAATTGGGCGACTACCAAAAGGTTAATGTAGTCCGAGAGCGGTTAAGAGGTCGAGCCCGCGTGTTTTGGCTGAACGAAGAGAGTGGAGCTGGTAGCTATCCATATGCCTGTCCCCACATGTGAAGAATACTCTTGGAGAAATTTGATTCCCCATACCGCCTTACTACTAGCTCGATATCCGCTAGCTAGTATAGTTATGGCACCTTATCCAAACCTAACCATAGGGGTGACCTATTCCCCCAGGAAAGATCCTTTCCCCAGGCTAGTAGAGCTAACCCATAGCACACCTGCACCCACCTATAGAGGAAAGGAAATAGTGAGGTCCCCTATCTCGAGTTCGGTACATGTGACTGCTAGGACTGCCATGAGCCCGCGGGGTGAGAGTAGTCCTATCTGTAGGGGCAGACAGACGACTATGACTTGTGAGTCTAGCGGCGTATCTGACCATGGCTCTATTGAGCATCCTACCCCGATTACGCCCATAGACCCTTTTGAGTCTCCCTCCAAGTTGTCTGATCTAGTCTTTGACTCTCCTGATGAGTCTGAGCTAGTGTCTTGGACTGAGCCCATCACTGAGGACAAGGCTGATATCGCTGACGCTTTTAGTGATGTTGAGGAGATTGGTTATCCTAGTGACCTGGATGAGGATTTCTCCCATGAGGAATCATCTACACTCCCTGTCGACGATATTTCTGAGGCGTCTACCGTGATTAACATGGAGTCTTCTATGGACCCAGTGTTGGTAGATGTTTCATCGGTGTTGGAAGAGTCACCTTGGGATGAATGTTTAGCTTGGGATGATCTTAGTGATGCACATCCGGGAGATAGTTCATTGATATTATCATCGTTGCTTGAGATTCAAGCTAATTTAGATTATCCCCGGGATTCGACTTGCCCTGTCCTCTATCCTGATTTTGACGATGTACCTACATAATGGGAAGATTTGGCTAGCGAGAGAAGTGTTGTATTGGAAGATTTGCCCTGTATGGGAAGGTTAATTTTGGATGAATTTAGTGCTAAGGACCCGGAAGATATTTCTTTGATGTTATCTCTTTTGCCTGAAGCCCAATATGGATTAGAAATTTTGTCGGGTTCGATTTTGCCCATTATGAGGCCTATACTGATTCCGAATTGGATGAAGTGTCTAGTGTGTTGGAAGAATGTCCAAGTGAGAGAGTTGTATTTTTGGACGATGTTATTGAAGTAGACCCGGATGAGCATCCCCTGATGCTATCTCCGTTGCGTGAAATTAAATTTGATCTTAACTCTCTCCCGATTTTAGATTTACGGACTCTCCCTCCTGATCTGAGTCATTTTATTTGGCCAACCTTGCGGGCCCCTCCTTTGGACATGACACATTTGACTACTCAGTTCTCTGCATGTCCAGCTACGGTTCCATCCTCGTATGTTTTTGAGTCTTTGGCTATTGTGCCTCTGGTTGTGGTGTCTCTGTCACACACCTATATACCACGCCCATTCGAACGGATTTACCCACCGCCATTTGATGGCCCTTTTTCCCACCCGTTAGCGACCACGGTTAGGCCGCATGAGTTCTATTGCTCGCACCTGTTATCACACCCAGGAGCATTCAATTCTATTAGTATTAATGATGAGCGGCTTCCCTTAGCATATCTTCATGCCAAGCGTGATTATAATAATTATAAAATTAGAACTACGACTTTGACGCCTATGAAAATCATCTTTGATTTTAAGGCTCCCGTACCCCCGGATTTAACCCCATTATCCTCCGTTTTCGGGTTGAGTCACAGAGCGCATGGGTTCACACCATACGGTAGCGAGATATTTAGGCGCACTTGTAATAAATTACTCTATATAGTTGCATCTTTTGATTATTTTTATGCTTGTCGCTCGCCGAATGTGATCGTGTACTGATTTAAAGCACAAGTGCCTTTTGACTTGATTTCGTTTCCACTGTCTGATAATCAAAGTCAACTCGCACTAGTTTATGTCTCTCATGTTCAAAATTTATATAAGCACGGTAGTGAAGCGCTAGCCATACGAATTATATTTTATCAATTTCATGCTTGTTTACATAGAAGAGCGTCTCACTATTTGATTTGCGATTTAGTTTTGGTGCGTCTCGTCCCTGAACGGTTGCCTTCGGGCACAATAGAAAGTTGGCGAGTTGGACCTTTTTCGGATATTAATGAAATTAGGAGAATACACATATCATTTGAAGCTTTCTACTGATTGGGGTATTACCCCTATTTTTAATGTTTTTAATTTTACGCTATATGTTTCTCCACCACTAGAATTATCTGTCTGTCCGTTTGGGTCCACTTTATTTTTTTATGGTTTGGGTAGTGAGTTCGTGCTTGGATCGCTCTCTTCATCGGTCTTCACTGGAGGTATGTTCGTTGTTGATGTAGAAATTTGTTTTCCTTTATTGCCTAATGTTTTTCCAAGGTTCCCCAGAACCATCTTTTTGCATGACAGGATACTCCGGGGTGTAGTGCTCTCTCCGACATGTGGTGATGTTTGCCACTACTTGATTGGATGGCGTGATCGACCGGCCTCCGATGACTCTTGGATTCTTGGATCGGAGGTGGCTCTGTTGGATGTTGCTCTCCTGCGCTGGTGTATTCCGACCAACTCATCAGAGATGAGTACTTTTGAGCGGGGGAGGATTGATGGAGACGACGGCCCGCAACATTTTAAAGACGGTGACAGCGTGCTTACAGATGACCATGTGGAGCGTCGCCATAATATCCGTCCTGAACGCAAACCAATATATATTAATAATTAATAATAATTTATTAATAACTATTATTAATTATTAAGTCATTTTCATATTTTATTTTATTTTAAGCATTTTTATTTTTATTACATTTAAATAATTCATGTTATGATGGGTGCATATAACCATCATAACTTTCATTTTGAATATTGAATTTTGAATTTTGAATGAAGGGAGATTGAGTCGTGTAGGCTATATATAGTCATGTTATGAAGGAATAATTAGAGAATGAAAAAAGAAAATCCTAAGAATTCTAGATTTGAATTTTCCCCATTTTTCCTCTTTCCCTCTAAGGCAAATTTCAGCCTCCTCCTTCCTCCTCCACTCTTTGGCCGCCGACCAACCTTCTCCCCCTCTCTATTCTCATTTTCCTCTCCTCCCAAAAACCCGAGCACCCCTCTTCATCACCTCCAATAGCCGACCTCTTCTCTTACCAACCAAAGATCTCGGCCAAGGCGTGAAGCGACGAAGGCGGACAAGTTCCTCTCCATCCGGCGAGACTCCGGCGGAGCCGTTGAAGGGCGATCCAAGTAGAGAAAAAAATACCGGAATCATCCATTCCGGTTGGGTAACGAAATATTTCTACTCCATGTGTGTTTCCCTCTAGTTAATTCTTGTGGTGGAAATTCTCGGCGTTGCATTTTGAAGCATTGAATAATCATGGTTTTTCCTTCGACTGGTTTGTATTTATCTAGATTGATTTAATTTCTGAAAGGTTTGACGAACCTTCGTTTTCTTTTGTTGGGAGAGATCTATCTTTTCTGAATCGTTATTTTTGATAGATCTATTTTGCTACAACACCGCTCGTTCGGACCGGGTGAGTCCTTTTAGCCGGAAAGAATATTGGCATATCGCCTCTATTCGATCCAAATCGGTTTGACTACCCGTACGCTAGCATATAATTGATAGAATTAATTAACGTGGTGTTACGTAGAACGATTGTGCGAGTGTAGGATTTGGTTTATTAGAGAGGCAAACGTGTCGTCCGTAGATATATTCGGTGTCAACATGCAAGCCTGCATCATCTGCTCAAGACTCTGGGGGCGCCTCCTGCTCCCCCTCTAGCATCGGCCAACCCGACACTGCCAAATCACGGTGGGGCGCAAGAAGTTCCAAGGCAAGAGGCACACGGAGAATATGCTGACGCCGCCAGTTCCACTCACTAGGTTCATGGAGGAACTGAAACTGGGGGGAACCGCCACAATTGGAGGGACGAGGCCCGACTTCCCCTGCCCGAAAGGTTCACTTGAGAAGAAATCCGGGAGGTGATCACGGGAGAATACCGGCAGGCCGGCCGACGGGATATTCACGCTCGCCGACCACTCTGCCAAGGCTCCCCCTCGCACCGCAAATCCTGGCACATCCAATCCCTCATGGTTTCAAGCTGCCGAACATCGAGACATTTGATGGAGCAGACGATCCATTGGAACATGTCAACCACTTCACTACTATCATGAGGATCTATAACGCACCTGATCAGTTTCTCTGACAAGTGTTCCCGACCACTCTCAACGGACAAGCCCACACATGGTTTCACTCCTTGAGGGTGGGCACCATTCCAAACTTCACGAAGCTAGCAAGACAGTTCGCGGATCAGTTCATAGCAAATCGGAGGATCGTCCGCGACCCTTCCCACTTATCAGATATCCGCCAGAACGAAGGAGAGTCTTTGGAGGACTTCTTCCGCAGGTTCTCTACAGAAGCTCGTCAAATCCCAGGTGTCGACCCAGAACTATTACGGGGAGTGTTCCTTGGGGGTCTCCGTCCGAGCGGCTTCTACTCAGCTTTGATGAGGGAAACCGTCTCTAGCTATCCCGACCTCGTACACCGCATAAAGACGCAGATAGCAGCTGATGAGGCTATTGAGGATCATCGTCAATAGTTCGATGGAAACCAAAAGTGCAAGAGGGAGATGGAATCGGCCCCTCAACACCAAGAAGGAAGATTCCGAGAAGAATGACGAGACGGGCAACACCGACGTGACCGTCAGAGAGATCAGCCGCCCCGAGATTATACGTACCCCCTCAACACCACGCACACCAACATTCTCTACGCCATCCAGAATGAGCCGGCCTTGCAACAACCTAAGCAACCAGCTCATAACCCCAAAAATGACCAGTCTAAGTACTGCGAGTTTCACCGAAGCACAAGGCACACTACTGAAGACTGTGCCCACCTGAAGGAGGAAATTGAGCGCCTTGTTCGCCTAGGGCTGCTCGGAAGATTTTTTCTAGGGACGCCTACAAGATCAATAGGATCCGCTTAGGCTGCCCAGAGATCAGCAAAATGCCCCACAAGGAGGAGCCGAAGGAAGGCAGATGGTCGGAAACATCGAGACCATTATCGGATCGTCCGTTCTTTCCGCCCAGATACTCTCGGTATGCACGCAGAGGGGCATACATGAAGATAAGAAGTGCAGGCAAGACACCACCATAACTTTCGAAGATGAAGACCTCGAAGGGCTCTGAACACCTCACCAAGATCCTCTCGTGATCAGCGCCGGGATTGGGGAACCCTGCTATAATGTCAAGCAAATTCTCGTCAACAACGGAAGCTCAGTCGACATACTATTCCCATCCACCCTCCAGAACATGAAGCTCTCCAAGCAGCATCTAACACCAGCCGCAGGGCCAGTGTACGGATTCGACAACCATCCAGTCCAGGTACTGGGAATGATTACCTTACCAGTTACTACGGGGGAGTTCCCAAGGCAGAGGACGCATGAAGTCCAGTTCATTGTGGTAGACTCAAGCTCAGCCTACAATGCAATCTTTGGAAGACCTGTCCAGTCCATTTTTAATGCCATTCCCTCAATTCCCCATCTCGCGATGAAGTTTCCAACTGCTGGAGGGATCAGAGTCATGCGCGGGAACCAGGAGGTCGCTAAGACCTGTTACTCGAAGCATGCACAACCCGTCAGAGCTACAACTCTTAATATTGATGACTTCGATCTGCACGACGAGGCAATCCTGTAGCGAGGAATGCCTATCGAAGGGTTGGTCGAAGTCCCACTGTCACCAACTGCTCCTGCTCGCACCGTCCAGCTTGGCTCCCTCCTGCCGCAACAGGACAAGGAGGAACTGACAGCGTATCTCTGCAAGAACAAGGATATCTTTGCCTGGGCTCCTGAGGATATGACTGGCATAGATCCTCAAGTCATCCAGCATTCCCTTAACATAAATCCGGCTTGCAAGCCCGTCATTCAAAAGAAGCAAACTTTGCTCCAGAATGGCTCCAAGCAATTGAAGAAGAAGTACAAAAGCTCCTCAATGCCCAGTTCATCCGGGAGGTTGAGTACCATGCCTGGCTGGCCAACGTCGTCATGGTGAAGAAGTCTTCCGGGAAATGGAGGATGTGTGTGGATTACACCAATCTCAACCAAGCTTGCCCGAAAGATAGCTTCCCCCTTCCAAGGATCGATCAGTTAGTCGATTCGACCACCGGGCACCGACTTCTCAGCTTCATGGACGCCTACTCCGGCTACAACCAGATCCAAATGAATCCTGCGGACGAAGAGCACACGACATTTCGAACTGATAATGGAACCTACTGCTACAAAGTAATGCCCTTTGGGCTCTAAAATGTGGGAGCAACCTATCAACGGCTCATGAATAAGGTTTTCAAGGAGCTCATTGACAAGTCTATGAAAGTGTATGCGGATGATATGCTCGTTAAGAGCATTCGCCAAGAGGATCACCTGGAGGACCTCGAGAAGTGTTTCAGAATCCTCCGCCAGTATGTTATGAGCCTCAACCCCAGTAAATGTGTGTTTGGTGTTACATCTGGAAAGTTCTTAGGATTCATGGTAACACAACGAGGAATAGAAGCTAACCCTGAAAAGATCAAGGCCCTCGAGCAAATGTCACCACCTCGCTCCCTCAAAGAAGTGCAGCGATTGAATGGGAGAATTACATCACTCTCCCATTCTTGGCACGGACCGGGGATAAGTATCTCCCATTCTTTAAGATTCTCAGAGGAGCCAGGACCGCAGGGTTTCAGTGGACGGACGAGTGTCAGGCTGCCTTCGAGGCTTTGAAACAATACCTGGCCTCCCCCCCGCTTCTGCCAAAGCCTGTTCCTAGAGAAACACTTTTCTTGTACCTCGTTGTCACACCTGTGGCGCTAAGCTCTGTGTTGGTAAGGGATGAAGGTGGAATCCAACACCCCGTATACTACCTCAGTAAGATCCTCTCAGATACAGAAACTCGATACCCAGTAGCAGACAAGTCATCCCTAGCACTCGTCTTCTTAGCCAGGAAGCTTCGTCCCTACTTCCAAGCCCATACAATCAAAGTATTGACCGAGCTACCTTTCCGCGCAATCCTCTAGAAACCAGAAGCGTTCGGTCGATTGATCAAGTGGGCAGTCGAATTAGGCGAATTTGACATCCACTTCTTATCGCGCCCCGTCATCAAGTCACAAGTCCTGACAGATTTTGTTGTTGAAAATATCCTACCAGCAGAGACAGAGAGCACGCAAGTCAAACCCGATCAGAGATGGACTCTGTACGTCGACGGAGCATCTGGGCTCAAAGGGGCGGGAGCGGGTTTCTTCTCATAGGCCCAGAGCTTATCACTTTGGAGTATGGGCTCTGATTAAAGTTCCCCGCCACTAACAACGTTGCCGAGTATGAAGCTTTGATTGAAGGACTCAGGCTCTCCATCGATTTCCACGTCAAGGGATTGGTAGTCTACTCAGACTCTCAACTCATTGTCTCTCAAGTAGAAGGGGATTACGAGGTGAAAAATGAGAAGCTAGCCCGGTACCTCCTACTTGCAAAGTCCCTCCTGCTCAGGATACTGCAAGTTCAGCTCCTTCACATACCCAGGGAACAGAATTCCCGAATGGATGCTCTATCAAAGTTTGCCACGTCGCCTTCTCAGTACCAGACAAGGAGGCTCCAAGTAGAAGAGATTGTCTTTCCTAGTGTCCAAGGACAATGCGAGATCGCAGAGATCGACGAGCTAGAAGAATCTTGAATTAGTCTACTGGTTACCTACCTGAAGCACCAGCAACTGCCGGAAGACCAAACAGAAGCACGGCGCCTGAGGATGCGTGCAACCACCTTTGTGTTGATCAATGGAGAATTGTACAAGCGGTCTTTCTCGGTACCATATCTAAAGTGCCTAACAGAAAGAGACGCCGAGTATACTTTGCGACAAGTCCATGAAGGGGTTTGCAGTGAGCACTTAGGTGGAAAGGCCTTGGCACGAAAAATCTAACGTCAAGGTTTCTACTGGCCCACTATGAAGAAGGAAGCGACCAACTTCGATCAACGGTGCAAGAGTTGTCAACTGCATGCCAACATCCCACGACAACCTCCTGTCGCCCTCTCTGCGTTGCAAGGAGCATGGTCGTTTGCACAGTGGAGAATAGACCTTCTTGTCCCTCTACCTCAGGCTTCGAGGTAAAAGAAATTCCTCATAATGGCCATCGATTATTTCACTTAGTGGGTGGAGGCAGAGTCGTTACCCAAGATCACCGAGGAGAGTGCAAATCAGTTTGTGTGGAAGAACATCGTTTACCGTTTTGGAATCCCTGCAATCATCATCATAGACAACAGTCAGTTCACAGGAAGGTCCTTCCCAAAGCTATGCGAAGATCTGAAGATTGAGTTGCGACATACGACTGTGTCACATCCGCAAACCAATGGGCAGATCGAGGTGACCAATCGAACTATTTTAAAAGGGTTGAAGACGTGACTTCAGGATGCTGGGGGCAGTGGGTCGATGCACTCCCCAGTGTGTTATGGGGATATTGAACCACCGAGAGGACTCCCACTGGGGAAACGCCGTACAATCTCTGCTACGGCGCGGAAGCCATCATCCCGGTCTACATCGGCGTTCCAAGCCCCCGGGTTTCCAACTTCAACCTCGAGAAGAATGATGAAGCACTCAGAGACAACTTGGATTTGATCCCTGAAGTCCGCGAGGAGGCAGCCCTCCGCGCTGCGGCCTACCAATAACGGACTGCTCGATACTACAATCGCAAGATGAGACCCCGACCAATCAACATCGGGGCCTTGTTCCTCCGCTCTGTAGAGGCCGCTGACAATGGAACGCAAGGAGACAAGCTCTTATCTAAATGGGAAGGTCCCTTCGTCATCACAACAATGATAAAACCAGTAACGTACAAGCTACGGACCGCCGAAGGAAAGACACTTCCCCGCACTTGGAACACGCAGAACCTGCGCTGATTTTATCAGTGATTTCATGCTTTATGTTTTCCGAATTATGTAACACATTTCTTTTTGGCAAAAGACTTTATGATGTGTGTAAGCCACGGGCCTGATCCCGCGCAAGTTATCCTTATTCAAATTTTGTATTATGTTGATGCAAATTTTGTCTATTCAAACAGGGAAGATGACACACTCATAACTCCCCGTGGGGGTCTGCCCCCCTCACGGCTAAGCCGTGAGCAACCCTCGCACAAACTAAGCCGCGAGCAACCCTCGAGCGAACTAATCCACGAGCAACCCTCGTGTAAACTAAGCCGCGAGCAACCCTCGCGCAAACTCCCCGCGGGGGCATGCCCCCCTCACGGCTAAGCCATGAGCAACCCTCGTGCAAACTAAGCTGCGAGTAACCTATTGGATCCCTAGTTTGGATTTGGGCTAGTTCACTAATTAGGCTGAGTCTTTGAGTCCTAGAGTTTAGGCTAGTCACTAGGTTCAACATTCTTGGACCAGCCAGCAGAAGACCTCAGTTGACCCAGACTTAGAAGAATTCAGAGTTAACATTATCAGTTCGAAGTTCTTCAAACTCAGCTCGACGATCGTCGATCGCAGATCGACGAACTCAGAGTTAATTCTCTGAGTTGAGCTCGACGATATTCGAGCTCAGGTCGACAATCTCTTCATTTAGACAGATTCTCTGATCGACGAATTCTGGGATTTAACTTCAACATATTCTTTCCAGTTTAGTTTCTCTGAACTCTGCTCGACGAAGACAGATTCTTAGCTTGACGAACTTAGAATGCAGAATTGGCTAGTTATTTCCAGAATGCAGTTCGCTGAGAGCAGGTCGACAAATAGGAATTCTCAACTCGACGAACTTGGAACTCCGGTCAACGAATTCTGCTCAGAGCTCGACGAATTCTTTCCCAACCTAGACTTAGAAGTTTTCCTTATTCTGTCCTTATTTCTTATATTATTTGGCAGTAATTCTCTGAGTAATTAATGCTTATATTTCCCTGGATATAGTCGTTATTGACAGCATTAATTATAGTTTTCATCAAGGTTAATTACTTGCTTAATTTATTGGGACAGTTGGGGAAACTCTTTAATGAATATTCCAGCCGTTTCATTCTCTAGAACAATCAACAATTAATGCTTGCAATTCAAATTTTCAAGGAAGAATTTTAACATCAGAATATAAAAGAGATGTTCTCTTTTCAGACGACAGAACAAGAAAAAGAGAACAAGCTGAACATTCAACACAAGAAAGAGCATACAGATAAATGACACAGAACTCTCTACCCGTGCAGAAAACATTTTGTTTTTCCCTTGTACTTTCTGAAGACTGAAGAAGAACAACAATCAAACATCAAGAGTCTTCTTCAACTTCTACCCCATGAACATTCAAGGACAACAAATTTAAATCGGTCAGAAGTTCTTGGGTCACTTCAAGTCAAGGCTGAAGACCTATACCCTGAGCAAGGCTCCAAGTTATTTCAGAAGGAGCTTTGACACCAGCAATCCTCTAGTCTTCACTGTTGTATAGTGAAAAGAGAAGGCAACATCAACTCTCTCTCAACCTCCTGTAAAAGGGTTTATTAACTCCCTTCAAAAGTTTATTCCTGATTTTTGGGCACCTGATCAAAAGCCTAAAGGGTTGTGAGAACTCCCTGGAAATAGATCTTGTGGTGGCAGCCACCTGATCAAAAAACTGATAGTGGATTCCTACCAGGGTGGTAGAAGAGTGGATGAACCCAGGTTGGGGAACCACTATAAAATTCTTGTGTCGTCTAGTTGCCTATTTTCTTTTTGTTCTTGCTGAGCTGTGATAGTATAGTTTTGCTTAGGTTGCATTTCCTTTTATACAACTATAATTATCACCTATTTTACTCTGATATGTTTAAAATAGCCAAAAAGTTTTAATTACACTATTAACCCCCCCCCCTCTCTAAAGTAAATCAGGTTTATGCCCTTTCTTTCAATTGGTATCAGAGCAGTGTTTATTTGGTTGAACAAGCTAACACTTGAACCAAAAGATCCTTGCTAGTGAAGAACTTCTGAGTCTTTTTGCCAAGAGATTTTACAAAATGGCAAAGAAGAACTTCAGAAGAAAGTCATCTAGGCAAGATGACAAACCAAAGTATGACAAGACACCAACTAAAGAAGTTGTTTATTTTGGTTGCAGGAAGTCAGGACACTTTATTTCAGAGTGTCCAGAGAACCAAAAGAAGGAGAGAAGAAGAGAAAAGGACTCCAGAAAGCAACACTACGGCAAGCCCTCCTCCGGCAAGCATAAAAGGAAGGAGAAATGTTTCATTGCTGAGACCTGGAGTGATACAGACGAACAATCCTCATCTTCCAGCTCTAGTGAAGATGAAGAGGAGGCAAAAGCAAAGGAAGTTTGTCTTATAACTATCAATACCTCCTGCAGCAAATTTGATGCTGAGGAACAAGCAGAAGAATTAGATGAAGAATCAGAATCTGAGAAAGATCAGGTAATCCAATTATTTGATTTCAATTCAGAAGATTTCAAAATTGAATTTAAATCTTTGTATAATGATTTAATCAAGTCAGAAAAGGAAATCAAAATACTTAGAGATAGACAGGTTGAATTTGATAACTTATTTGCTGAGAATATCAAATTGAAAAATGAATTAGATTTAGCCAATGAACAAATCATTTCACTTAAAACTAAATTAAGTGAGGCAAAGCAACTTGAGGAACCTTTCAATGGGAGAAGCCTTAAGCTGATGAACATCAGAAGCACAGTCAATGTCATATTAAATGGCAAGCTAGGCTTAGGTGCTTCATCAAGCTTACCCCCCTAGTAAAGAAAAATATTCTAACAACTCCAATAAAATTTGTTTTAGAAAATGGCAAGGAAAAGATAGATAATAATAATGTTAAACAAGTAGAATTAAAACAAAAGAATAATAACTATAATAATGTTCAGCAGATTTCGTCGAACTTAGATCGACGAAATGTGTACAGTTCGTCGAACTCAAGTCGACGAACTCCGAACGCAAATTTTCATTATAATTATTCATTGAACTACGATCGACGAAACCAGTATGGTTCGTCGACCCGAGATCGACGATATTGGGGCCCAGAGAATGAATACTTTCATTCTCTGAGTGGAGTTCGACGAACTCATCCCCATTCGTCGAACTCAGATCGACGAACTTACCAGAATTCATCGAACCCAGTTCATTTTAACAGAAACTTTAATTCTTTTAGAACATTTAATCAAGCAAGATAATATGATAATCCATTCACCCAGTGGATAATTCCACCTAGAAGATTTCATCTCTTAGGGTATAAAAATCAACCGGAATACTCTTACATTTCCAGCTTTAATTATGTAAATAAACAAGGACCCAAGGTAACCTGAGTCAAGAATAACTAATATGTTTTATTATAGGTGAAAGACTATCCCACCACAGAGCAACAGTGGTATTTGGATAGTGGCTGTTCAAAACATATGACTGGAAACAAGGACAACTTAATCAACTATAAGTTTAAGCTAGGACCCAAAGTAATATTTGGTGATTCCAATTGTGGACAGACTGAAGGATATGGAAAGGTCAAGATTGGAGCAGTCACCTTCAGGAATGTAGCTTATGTAAGTGGACTGAAGCACAACCTTATATCCATAAGTCAGTTATGTGATGAAAAGTTTCAAGTATCATTTAACAAAACTTCCTATATTATTACTTCTGTAGATAACCAAGTAGTGTTAACTGGTACTAGAGTAGGAAATATCTATGTAGTTAATTTTAAGTCAGCTAAATCAGAAATATGTCTATTCAACCAAACTAGTAATAAAAATGATCTATGGCATGAGAGATTAGGACATGTAAATCTGAAAAACATTGCTAAACTCTCTAGGGACAACTTTGTAAGAGGATTGCCTTCTTGCCCCTACAAGAAGGAAAGCTTTTGCAGGGCTTGTCAATTAAGCAAGTAAACTAAAAATAGTTTTAAGTCACCTAATAAGAGTGATTCACCTAGGATTCTGTATTTGCTACACATGGATCTCTTTGGACCCATTATTGTACAGAGCCTAGGAGGGAAGTCTTATACCTTAGTGATTGTTGATGACTTCTCAAGGTTCACTTGAGCGTTCTTCTTGAGAAACAAGTCAGATAACTTCAAGGTTCTTACAGACTTTATTAAGAGCATAAGGATTGAGTACTCTACTCCAGTTGTATTGATCAGAAGTGATCATGGTACTGAGTTTGAGTCTCTTCCCATGCAAGAATTCTGTGAGAAGGAAGAGATCAGGCATTATTTCTCTGCTCCTAGAACTCCTCAACAAAATGGGTTAGCTGAAAGGAAAAACAGAACATTGATTGAAGCTGCAGGCACAATACTTGCAGATGATAACTTGCCCCTATCCTTTGGGGCAGAGGCTATGAGCACAACAAACTATGTACTGAATAGAAGTTTGATACACAAACTTAAGGGCAATACCCCCTATGAACTACTCAAAGGGAAGAAACCTAAAGTAAATTATTTTAAAATCTTTGATTACATTTGTTACATTCACAACAATAATAAGAAATACATTAGAAAGTTTGAAGCCAAGGCTGAAATAAGAATTTTTCTTGAATATTCCCAAGTAAGCAAGACTTATAGGGTTTATAATAAATTAACTATGAAAATGGAAGAATCTATTTATATTTCTTTTGATGAGACTAACATGTTTTACAAGGAGAAGATTCCTTCTACCAGTGAGACTTTGCAGGAACCAAATCTGTGTGAGAAGTTGGAAGAATTGACCCTTACCAATGAGGCTGTTGCACAACCTTCTCCACATATTGCTGAAGATAGTGAAGATGAAGACATTGAACTTAGTGAAGAGCTAACAACAACTATAATTCCATAAGATGAATTAATTCCCCAAGCTATTACTCAACCAACTCCTCCTACTGAATTTGTCACACTTAGAGATCACCCTGTATCTCAAGTGATTAGAGACATTTCAGTTGGTGTGCAGACAAGACATCAACTCCACCAGGATATGATGCATGTCTGCTTCATATCTCAAACTGAGCCCCAATCCATAAAAGATGCTGAGCAAGATCCACACTGGATTATTGCAATGCAAGGGGAGCTCAACCAATTTGAGAGATGTAGAGTTTGGAATTTAGTTCCAAGACTAAAAGACTACCCAATCATTGGAACTAAATGAGTATTTAGAAACAAACTTGACGCTCAAGGTCTTATCATAAGGAACAAGGCAAGATTGATTGCTCAAGGATACAAACAAGAGGAAGGCATAGATTATGACCAAACTTTTACCCCTTGTTGCAAGGATTGAAGCAATCAGGATATTTTTAGCTTATGCAGCCTACAAGAAGTTCACAGTGTATCAAATGGATGTCAAGAGTGCATTCCTAAATTATGAACTCAAATAAGAGGTCTATGTAGAACAACCACCAGGTTTTATTTCTCCTACTTATCCCTCTTATGTTTTCAAATTGCATAAGACTCTCTATGGTCTAAAGCAAGCTCCAAGAGCTTGGTATGAAACCTTAGCTAGCTTTCTCCTAGAGCATAATTTTTCTAGAGGCATAGTAGATAGGACTTTATTTATTAAGCATCATCATGATAAAATCTTATTAGTACAAATATATGTAGATGACATTATATTTGGCTCTACAGATTCCAAACTATGCAAAAGGTTCTCCAACCTTATGCATTCCAAGTTTGAAATGAGTAGCATGGGTGAGCTCTCATACTTCCTTGGTCTCCAAGTGAAACAGTCACCTGATGATATCTTCTTGTCCCAATCCAAATATGCTAAGGAGCTGATCAAAAGGTTTGGAATGGCTGATGTTTCAATAAAGAAAACACATATGACTACAAATGTTGTAATTGATTCTGATGAACATGGAAAACCTATAGATCAGAAATTATATAGGATCATTGTTGGGTCCCTGTTATATCTTACAACAAGTAGACTAGACATTATATTTGCTACATGTCTTTGTGCTAGGTTACAAGTGAACTCTAAAGAATCTCATCTTATTTTCTTAAAAAGGATTTTGAGATATATAAATAGTTGTCCTAATTTAGGACTATGGTATCCAACTGAGTCAGAATTTGAGTTGACTGGATACTCTGATGCTGACTTTGCTGGATGTAGATTGGACAAAAAGAGCACATCAGACACATGTCAGTTCCTTGGTGATAGTCTAGTGTCTTGATTTTGCAAGAAGCAAACATCTGTGTCCACCTCAACAGTAGAAGCTGAGTATATAACAGCTAGCAGTTGTTGTTCATAAATGCCGT
This sequence comes from Platanthera guangdongensis, assembly GCA_039583875.1. Taxonomy (NCBI): domain Eukaryota; kingdom Viridiplantae; phylum Streptophyta; class Magnoliopsida; order Asparagales; family Orchidaceae; genus Platanthera; species Platanthera guangdongensis. Next base: position 46,043,442 of record CM077158.1, on the reverse strand, counting down.
GGATTCAGAACCAACTCCTAGATTATGGTGTCAACTTAAATAATTCAACTCTAATTTGTGATAATATAAGTGCAATTTCTATTGTATAGAATCCAGTGCATCATAGTATAACTAAGCATATAGATGTAAGACATCATTTCATTAGAGAGTGTGTAGACAAAAAAAATTAATCTCACCTTTGTCTCTACTGATTTGCAAAAGGCAGATATCTTCACCAAACCCTTAGATGAGAAGAAACATCTGTTCTTTATGAATCAACTAGACATGATAAATGGAGATGCATTAATTTAACTTTCTGTCTGTGGTCGAAGAATTTGCCACAGTTCGTCGAACGGAGATCGACGAACTGAGAAAAGTTCTTGAGAAATTCGTCGACATGAGATTGACGAACTCTCAGTGTGTGAAGTTCTATTCGTCGAACGGAGATCGATGATATTACTTCAGAAAATGTTTCGTCGACCTGAGCACGACGAAATGTTTTCCCTTCTTCAGACTGAGATCGACGAACTCTTTCATCAATAAAAGTTTTCGTCAACCTGAGATCGAAGAATTTCCTTTTTTCGCAGGACGGAGTCTGCCGCTTCATATTCTGAAAACCATATAACTAGGTTTTCTTCGAGCTCCATCCAGCGCTTTTTGTTCCCCTTGCACTTGATCTTTCTGTTTCCTTTTGCAGGCGATCAATGGAGATTCCGGCGAGCTCTCTGGCAGCGATGAAATTTGATATGGGATTTGACATAGACTTTGAATCGTTTCAACATTCTGATCAAGTTTTTCTGGATATACTGAAACTATTTGAAGAACAACAACTGAGAAACTTCATGATAACTAGAATCAAGATAGCTGCTACAGAAATAAGAGAATGGGAGTTCACCTCCTCAACTCCTGATGTAGACACAATGACAGGCACCATCTCAGGGAATCAGGTTACCCTAACCCCCATCGTGTTAACTGAAATCTTCGGTTTGGTTAATGGAAATGAAGATATTGAAATGGATAGTATTGAATATGATAACATGCTGAATAAAATGGGTCATGCTGGAGAGAACCCTAATAAATTACTAAAGAGGAATTTGTCTTCTGAATACAAATTCCTTGCTGATGTCGTTGGGAAAGTTCTGCTGGGCAAACACACAGCCCATGAATACATTACCAGACACCAATTCTTGGTGATGTGGGCTGTGGTAAATAAGAAAGCGGTGAACTGGGGAAAACTACTGTTGATTTGATCAAGAAGAAAAATACTAAGAAAGAAGTCTGTTTTGGAAGAATTCTGGGCATTTTCCTACAGGAAAAGGCAGCTGAATCCCTGGTCTCCCAGACCATATTCATTAATGCCTCCAAAAGGCTAACATGTGCCTTGTTTGGAAGGTGAGAGAGGACAATCTCTAAGCCATCCAGGGCTTCCTCCTCTTCCACACCTTTTGAGAGCACAAGGGCTGTTCCAGCCACTCCCCACCCTGTTGAAGAAGTTTCCATTCCACCTCCTCCTTCAACAACCCTTCCTCCAACAACAACTCTTTCATCTCCTCAGTCACCACCTCCTCCAACAATAACTGCACCTTTAGAAAATATTCCCCCATCTAGAAGCATTCCTTCACCTGCCTCACCAATGCATCAACAAACTCCTACTGAATCTCCAGAACACATCACACCACCTCCATCTCCATTACCACCTCATCTTACTGACATACATACTCATACATTCATGTCATCCCCCACTTTTGATTTGCTAACCTCCTTACCATCTACACCAACTTCACCTCAACATGACATTTCCACTCCTATTCCATCTCCTACTGCATCACCTTCTCAGGATGACATCATGCAAGATGTTACTCCACCTGATGGCATTCCTTCCCTTCATCCATCTGTATCCACTCAAACTCTTCCTGAGTTTATGGATATGGATTCCCCTTCCATTGCCACCCTCCTGGAGAACATCACTCCAGTCATCAGGCAACTTATTGCAGAGGCAATCACACCTCTTGCTGCCTCCATCTCATCCCTTGCTGCCCTATTTGTTGCCCCCTCTGTCCCTTCTTCTTCTAGGGGCCTGATTCCAGTATCCACTAAAACCAGGCAATGGGAGATGCTCGATGAAAAAGCAGCTCCACCAGCAGCAGTAGTAGTTCCAACAGTTCTAGCAGTTACAACAGTAGCAATTGATACTGAAATGGTCTGTGCAGATATAAAAATTCAAGATATAGAAATTCCAGAGAGTATAACTGTTGGTAATTGTATTGTCAATCTCACAGTTGATTTATTCCATTTGTTAAATTCTTTTGATACAGCTTATTTAAATTATCTTCCAGAAGTCTGCCAAAGCACTCTATGCCTATAGTTTGCTATTCTTCTCCAATAAGACCTGAAGTTGTTAAGCAACTGAAGACAAGTTTTGCAGCTCCAGTAATTACAGAAGAACATGTGACTGAGAATGTTCTTGAACTAGTCTCTTCCCCAGAGCAAAAGGCTATCTCCCCTCCCAAGGCTATTTCCCCTCCTACTTATAAAATGGATGATAGTCCTTTACCAGACCTGGATGAAATTATTCTTGCAGATATATCAGAAGAGAATCTAACAGTTTCTGAAAATATTGTTGCTCCACCAGAAGTTGCAGAATCTCAAGTGCCTCCTCAAGCTGAAAAGCAAATCTCCAAGGAAGCCTTGAAGGCAATTGATGCTTTATATGACAATCCTTCAGGATCATCTGATGATGATAATGATGATGAAGACTCTGATGATTCTGATGATTCAAAAGCAAAGAAGAAGGTTGCTAAGAAAATAAAAGCTCCTGCTAAGGCTGTTCCAAAGCCCAATCCCAATGCAGACACTCCCTACTACATGTTGCAAAAGATTACTCCTTACCCAGGGATGCCTTCATGGATGTGGCTATCTAAAAATGAGCAAAAAGCAAGGAAGAAAAGCAGAAGGTACTCTCCTCCTCCTCCTTCTCAAAGGAATTGGAGAGGTCCTCCTCCTCCTCCAGCAGTAGGTGCTTCAAGGAATGTGTCTCAGAGATCTACCTCTTATACTCAAACTTACCAAAGGCAATAAGGCAGATCTTCAAGATCTCATTTACAAGGAAGCAGTCAGTAGAAACACTCCAAAAGCAGCAGCAGACAACAACAACAATATTAGAAGCAAGACATGCAACAAATAGTATCTAAAATTGTTCAATCTGAAAAAGATGTTAGTTCTGAAAGACCTTACTCTCCACCAGTTCCCTTTGTTGATCCTGAACAAGAAACAATTGCTAAAATGACTAGATTTCAAGAACTAGTTGGACTCCCTATGATAAACAAAGCTAAAGCTGAAGGCAAAGATCCCTCTCAGTACACTACAATGTCTTTTTACAGGAGAGAAGAGTTAAAAAGGTATGAAAAAGCTAACAAATTTTTCAATGTAGATGATTATATAAATCTGCATCTAGAGGCTGTAGTTCCAAGAGCAACTTCAGTCAACATAATTGGAGCATCAGACATGACTATGTCTAAAAGATAAGCTGCAAATCCAAATAGAGAAATCATATTCAGATAGCCCTCTGATAAATCTGAAAAAGTTAAGAAAGAAAAGTCAAAGAAGAACCGATAACTGTTTTGTTTAGTTTTTATTTTCTGAACTCTATTTGATTAATCTGTCACAAAGCTCTTGTTGTATACATATCTGCTGGATGTTTTAATTTTCTGCCAGATATATTTTATCTTGTTTTGTGATTGTTTTCTTTTGTTTGTATTAGTGACCTCACTCAAATAGGGAGAGATTGTTGGATCTCTAGTTTGGATTTGGGTTAGGTTCACTAATTAGGTTGAGTTTTGACCCACATTGTATAGCCATGGTCAAGTCTTTGAGTCCTAGAGTTTAGGCTAGTCACTAGGTTCAACATTCTTGGATCAGCAGGTAGAAGACCTCAGTTGACCCAGACTTAGAAGGATTCAGAGTTAAAATTATCAATTCGAAGTTCTTCGAACTCAGCTCGACGATCGTCGATCGCAGATCGACGAACTCAGAGTTAATTCTCTGAGTTGAGCTCGACGATATTCGAGCTCAGGTCGACGATCTTTTCATTCAGATAGATTCTCTGATCGATGAATTTTGGGATTTAACTTCAACATATTCTTTCCAGTTTAGTTTCTCTGAACTCTGCTCGACGAAGACAGATTCTTAGCTCGACAAACTTAGAACGCAGAATTGGCTAGTTATTTCCAGAATGCAGTTCGCTGAGCGCAGATTGACGTACAAGAATTCTCAGCTCGACGAACTTGGAACTCCGGTCGACGAATTCTTTTCAGAGCTCGACGAATTCTGTCCCAAGCCAGACTTAGAAGTTTTCCTTATTCTGTCCTTATTTCTTATATTATTTAGCAGTAATTCTCTGAGTAATTAATACTTATATTCCCCTGGATATAGCCGTTATTGACAACATTAATTATGGTTTTCATCAGTGTTAATTACTTGCTTAATTTATTGGGACAGTTGGGGAAACTCTTTAATGAATATTCTAGCTGTTTCATTCTCCAGAACAATCAACAATTAATGCTTGGAATTCAAATTTTTAAGGGAGAATTTTAACAGCAGAATATAAAAGAGATTTTCTCTTTTCAGACGACAGATCAAGAAGAAGAGAACAGACTGAACATTCCACACAAGAAAGAACATACAGAGTAAAGACACGGAACTCTCTCCCTGTGCAGAAAATATTTTGTTTTCCTCTTGTACTTTCGGAAGACTGAAGAAGAACAACAATCAAACATCAAGAGTCTTCTTCAACTGCTACCCCAGGAACATTCAAGGACAACAAATTTAAATCAGTCAGAAGTTCCTGCATCACTTCAAGTCAAGGCTGAAGACCTACACCTTGAGCAAGGCTCCAAGTCATTTCAGAAGGAGCTTTGACACCAGCAATCCACTAGTCTTCTCTGTTGTATTGAGAAAAGAGAAGACAACATCAACTCTCTCTCTCAACCTCCTGTAAAAGGGTTTATTAACTCCCTTCAAAAGTTTATTCTTAGTTTTTGGGCACCTGATCAAATGCCTAAAGGGTTGTGAGATCTCCCTGGAAATAGATCTTATGGTGGCAGTCACCTGATCAAAAACCTGATAGTGGATTCCTACTAAGGTGGTAAAAGAGTGGATGTACCCAAGTTGGGGAACCACTATAAAATTCTTGTATCATCTGGTTGCCTATTTTCTTTTTGTTCTTGCTGAGCTGTGATAGTATAGTTTTGCTTAGATTGCATTTCCTTTTATACTACTATAATTATAACGCCCCCTATCCGTCGCATAACATATAGCAGTAGGTCCGGCCGGGGCCCGACGCCATATACCACAGACAGACCGGAAGGTTACTCAATGGAAACCATCCAACTAAGAATCAACATCCTACACAGAGTACATTCTAGCGGAAGCAATTTAAAAAGTTGCAATAATTAGAACCCAACCAACAACGTGAATGTCCACTACAAAACCCAACAAGAATGACATACAATACACAAGTGCATGACCTTATGGCCTTACAACAATTTACTCAAATTACAGTGTTTTCCAAACCTCGGCACACAGGTCGGTCACACATGAATAATACAAGTAACATTCAAATTAGTCCTTTGAGCGCCGGCTCAGCAACAAGGGCTTTTTGCCCGCTATTTACCACTTGGCTCCGCAGCACCTGCAAGCATAATCCACCGCGACGGTGGCAAACAAAAGCAACGGTCAGCTATGTTGACCAAATTATAACGACCCCGCCCCCAAACTCGGGGCGGCGATGCTCCTTCCCTGCACTTTATTAGCATAACCAAGCAGTATAGTGTAAAAACACTTCATCACAGGCGTAGGCACGCACGGCCACACACCCCGTGCTCTCAGGACACATTCTCGGTGAACACGATCAAAGTTCGCTGACTCACCACCACCCACTGGGCGGCAATATCTCGTGAGCATTTGGTCTTTCTGGCCACTGCCTAAGACCCTCCATCTATACCAACGACAAGTGCCATGTACTGTTAGGTCTCTTTACCGAACAACATAGAGCGGGTATGGTTCCGCCTAACCTGTTGCTCACACCGCCCTGTCACCTTAAGACATGGGCGCGGGTCAAACTTCCTCGAGTCCCAATCCGATCACACACTTCACATAACCCAGTTATGTGCAAGTTGGCTCCCATGCCACCATGTTGGCAGAATCACGCATCTGCCCAGTTTTCCGGGTGCACCTTGGAGTTAGTCCCCAAGGCTCCCTGTTGCAATCTACCGCGTAGAAAACCCGAAAAACAAACAATTGCACGGAGTCTTCTCCGGTCATTCATACAATGCAACATCACTGATCCAGACCAACTTGTCCGGGTAGTCTTCACGCATCATGTCTATGTTCATTTCTCGATTATGGACTCTATATGCTAAACAACGAGGACTATTCATGTCCACCCGAAGTAATGCCTCAAACTCACTGCAAACTCGCGAGAGCGAGCTTCCTATGCAAAGAAAAGAGGACTTCACATATCCTAGGATGAGAATCGTTACCCTAGCATTCCTCTTTGGCGCCATGGAAATCTATGCGGATGAAAAGCACCACAATGTCCTCTCCTTCGTAGATCTAAAGTCGGCTCGCGATTTGGGGCTCCGAAGCTCTGCCGGATCTTCTTTCCTTATTCTTCCTTGCTCTCCCCTCTCTATAGAACTTTAGAAAGAGAGTATTTGGATGAAATGAAGGATTCAAAACCCTATACCCGGGTATAACCTAGCAGGAACAGCCCCAAGCCGTTAGATCCCAAAATAAGGAAACAGACGACCACGATTCAGGCTTAAAATCCAAGACCTGGGCCGAACACGGCTTGTGACACGCCCGTGTCCAAGGCCATGTTCCCCATTCGCCGTCGAAACCGTCGCGTCCCGAAAGGTACACGGGCTCTCGACACGCCCGTGTCCGACTTGACACGCCCGTGTCATACAGTACACGACCGTGTAGCGTGCCGTGTTCCTCCATCGACACAGGATCAAAAACATCCCGCAAGGGACACGGGTACTCGACACGCCCGTGTCGAAACTGGCACGCCCGTGTCTACCCGAACATGCTCGTGTGCTAACACCGTGTATCTCCCACAATACGGTCCGACCTTCACCCCGTGAAGGACACAGCCTGGGACACGCCTGTGTCTCAGGCCGTGTTCGCTGCTCGACGATCGTCGACTCCAAATTCATCGACCTCTCGGCCAGATCGTCGACCCGAGCACGACACGCCCCTGGGACACGCCCGTGTCCCAGGCCGTGTGACCCCTACCAAGTTCCAAACTTGGCTCAAAATGCCTCCCGTCGCTCTTTTGAGTTTCAGGGCATTACAACTTTCTCCCTCTTAAAAGAATTTCATCCCAAAATTACAAAGGAAAGATAAAATAAAACTTAAACGGTACCTGAGTGGAATAACTACGGGTACTCCTCAAGCATGGTCTGCTCTCGCTCCCAGGAGAGCTCCTCCCGACCGCAATTGTCCCAATGGATTTTGACCATTCTGATCTGTTTGTTGCGTAGCCGCTTGACTTTCGAGTCCTTAATGCGAACGGGCTTGACCTTCGTCGTCAACCCATTATCGACCGGCACTTGGTCGACCGCAATCACTTGCGAAGGCTCTTGCACCGCCTTCCGCAGCACCGATATGTGGAATACATCGTGTAGACCACTTAGCTCCACTAATGGCCTCAATCGATAAGTTGCTTCGCCAATACGCTCCAGAACCTCAAACGGTCCAAGGTACCTCGGGCTTAGCTTTTTCAAGCGTTGCACCCGCGAGACATCCTTGAACGGCTTGATCATCAAGTACACCCAGTTGCCGACAGCGAACTCCACATTTCTATGCGTGTCGTTATAGTACTTAGCTTGGCGGTCCTGAGCGATTATCAATCTCTCTCGAATCTTTCGAACCAACGACGTTGCATCTTCCACCTCTTGGCGCTTATACAACTTTGACTCACCCGTTTCCAACCAAGACAACGGCGCGCGACATCTTCTAGTATAAATGGCCTCGAAGGGCGTCATTTGTATGCTCGCCTGGTAGCTATTGTTGTAAGCGAATTCCACCAAGTATAGGTGATCTTCCCACTGCTTCCCGAAGTCTAGAACGCACATGCGAAGCATGTCTTCCATTGTCCTATTGACTCTCTCGGTCTGCCCATCCGTCTGCGGACAAAAGGCTGTGCTGAAACTCAGTTTTGTTCCCAACATCTGCTGCACCAGCCTCCAATCATTGGACGTGAACCGCCCATAACGGTCACTCACGATGCTGCGGGGCACACCGTGAAGTCGTACAATATTACCCACATATAACTTTGCCAATTTCTCCACGGAATCATCCTTCCTATGCGTGATGAAGTGCGACACTTTCATTAAATGATCTACGATCACCCAGATGGCATCGTTTCCCTTCTGCGACCTTGGCAAACCATGCACAAAGTCCATAGTAATGTCTTCGAACTTCCACTCCGGAATAAGCAAGGACTTCAAGAATCCTCCTGGCTTTTGGCATTCCGCCTTCACCAAGGCACATGTTTGACACTTCGCCACGTACAGTGCCACATCCTTCTTAAGTCCTGGCCACCAGAACAATTTCTTCATATCACGGTATATCTTCGTGATCCCCGTGTGAATTGAGTACTTTGTATGATGCGCCTCATACAACAATTCCACCCGCAATTTGCCCACATTCGGGATGCACAGACGACCGTCCTTCCATAGCAATCCATCCTCAACAACAAATTGGGAATTTGACCCATCCAAAGCGTCAACCATGATTTGCTTCATGCGGCCATCCATATCCAAAGCCTGCTGAATCCGATCAACCAGGTCACACTGAACTTCTGTCCAGTTTAATAGCGCTTCGGCACTTGTTTGCTTATCTACGCATGAGATCTCCAACGCCTCCAACTCCCAAACCAACCGCTCGTCATGGACTGACAGCCAATTGGCTTGAGCTGGGGCCCTGCGACTCAACGCATCCGCGACTGCATTGCCTTTCCCAGACACATAATGAATTTTGAATGTGTAGTCCCCCGGGATCTCCATCCATCTCCGTTGTCGCATGTTTAGATCTTTCTGATCCAACAAGTATCCTGTCACCCTCTCTACGTTGCAAGGAGCATGGCTGTTTGCACAGTGGGGAATAGACCTTCTTGTCCCCCTACCTTAAGCTTTGAGGTAAAAGAAATTCCTCATAATGGCCATCGATTATTTCACTTAGTGGGTGGAGGCAGAGCCGTTAGCCAAGATCACCGAGGAGAGTGCAAATCAGTTTGTGTGGAAGAACATCGTTTACCGTTTTGGAATCCCTGCAATCATCATCATAGACAACAGTCAGTTCACAGGAAGGTCCTTCCCAAAGCTATGCGAAGATCTGAAGATTGAGTTGCGACATACGACTGTGTCACATCCGCAAACCAATGGGCAGATCGAGGTGACCAATCGAACTATTTTAAAAGGGTTGAAGACGTGACTTCAGGATGCTGGGGGCAGTGGGTCGATGCACTCCCTAGTGTGCTATGGGCATACCGAACCACCGAGAGGACTCCCACTGGGTAAACGTCATACAATCTCTGCTATGGCGCAGAAGCCATCATCCCGGTCGACATCGGCGTTCCAAGCCCCCGGGTTTTCAACTTCAACTTCAAGAAGAATGATGAAGCACTCAGATACAACTTGGATTTGATCCCTGAAGTCCGCGAGGAGGCAGCCCTCCGCTCTGCGGCCTACCAATAACAGACTGCTCGATACTACAATCGCAAGATGAGACCCCGACCAATCAACATCGGGGCCTTGGTCCTCCGCTCTGTAGAGGCCGCCGGCAACAGAACGCAAGGAGACACGCTCTCATCTACATGGGAAGGTCCCTTTGTCATCACAGCAATGATAAAACCAGGAACGTATAAGCTACGGACCGCCGAAGGAAAGACACTTCCCCGCACTTGGAACACGCAGAACCTGCGCTGATTTTATCAGTGATTTCATGCTTTATGTTTTCCGAATTATGTAACACATTTCTTTTTGGCAAAAGACTTTATGATGTGTGTAAGCCACGGGCCTGATCCCGCGCAAGTTATCCTTATTCAAATTTTGCATTATGTTGATGCAAATTTTGTCTATTCAAACAGGGAAGACGACACACTCATAACTCCCCGTAGGGGCCTGTCCCCCTCACGGCTAAGCCGCGAGCAACCCTCGCATAAACTAAGCCGCGAGCAACCCTCGAGCGAACTAATCCACGAGCAACCCTTGTGTAAACTAAGCCGCGAGCATCCCTCGCGCAAACTCCCCGTGGGGGCCTGCCCCCTCACGGCTAAGCCATGATCAACCCTCATGCAAACTAAGCCGCGAGCAACCTGTTGGATCCCTAGTTTGTATTTGGTCTAGGTTCACTAATTAGGTTGAGTTTTGACCCACATTGTATAGCCAGGGTCAAGTCTTTGAGTCCTAGAGTTTAGGCTAGTCACTAGGTTCAACATTCTTGGACCAGCCAGCAGAAGACCTCAGTTGACCCAGACTTAGAAGAATTCAGAGTTAAAATTATCAGTTCGAAGTTCTTCAAACTCAGCTCGACGATCGTCGATCGCAGATCGACGAACTCAGAGTTAATTCTCTGAGTTGAGCTCGACGATATTCGAGCTCAGGTCGACAATCTCTTCATTTAGACAGATTCTCTGATCGACGAATTCTGGGATTTAACTTCAACATATTCTTTCCAGTTTAGTTTCTCTGAACTCTGCTCGACGAAGACAGATTCTTAGCTCGACGAACTTAGAATGCAGAATTGGCTAGTTATTTCCAGAATGCAGTTCGCTGAGCGCAGGTCGACGAACAGGAATTCTCAGCTCGACAAACTTGGAACTCCGGTCAACGAATTCTGTTCAGAGCTCGACAAATTCTTTCCCAACCCAGACTTAGAAGTTTTCCTTATTCTGTCCTTATTTCTTATATTATTTGGCAGTAATTCTTTGAGTAATTAATGCTTATATTTCCCTGCATATAGCCGTTATTGACAACATTAATTATAGTTTTCATCAGGGTTAATTACTTGCTTAATTTATTGGGACAGTTGGGGAAACTCTTTAATGAATATTCCAGCCGTTTCATTCTGCAGAACAATCAGCAATTAATGCTTGCAATTCAAATTTTCAATGGAGAATTTTAACATCAGAATATAAAAGAGATTTTCTCTTTTCAGACGACAGAATAAGAAAAAGAGAACAAACTGAACATTCAATACAAGAAAGAGCATACAGATAAACGACACAGAACTCTCTACCTGTGCAGAAAACATTTTGTTTTTCCCTTGTACTTTCTGAAGACTGAAGAAGAACAACAATCAAACATCAAGAGTCTTCTTCAACTTCTACCCCATGAACATTCAAGGACAACAAATTTAAATCAGTCAGAAGTTCTTTGGTCACTTCAAGTCAAGGCTGAAGACCTATACCCTGAGCAAGGCTCCAAGTTATTTCAGAAGGAGCTTTGACACCAGCAATCCTCTAGTCTTCACTGTTGTATAGTGAAAAGAGAAGGCAACATCAACTCTCTCTCAACCTCCTGTAAAAGGGTTTATTAACTCCCTTCAAAAGTTTATTCCTGATTTTTGGGCACCTGATCAAAAGCCTAAAGGGTTGTGAGATCTCCCTGGAAATGGATCTTGTGATTGCAGTCACCTGATAAAAAACCTGATAGTAGATTCCTACCAGGGTGGTAGAATAGTGGATGAACCCAGGTTGGGGAACCACTATAAAATTCTTGTGTCGTCTAGTTGCCTATTTTCTTTTTGTTCTTGCTGAGCTGTGATAGTATAGTTTTGCTTAGGTTGCATTTCCTTTTATACTACTATAATTATCACCTATTTTACTCTGATATGTTTAAAATAGCCAAAAAATATTTAATTACTCTATTAACCCCCTCTCTAAATTAAATCAGGTTTATCCTCTTTCTTTCAATTGGTATCAGAGCAGTGTTTATTTGGTTGAACAAGCTAACACTTGAACCAAAAGATCCTTGCTAGATCTGATTTTTCTTTTTCTCAGTTTTTCTATTTATTTCATAGCATGACACAGAACAAAGATTATGCAAGCACCAGACCTTCAGTTTGCAACCTAAATAAGTTTGTCATCTGGAAGCCAAGAATTAGGCTTTATATGAACTTTATTGATGAAGAAATATACAATTCTATTTTAACAGGACCACCAGCTCCAGTGGCAACCACTACTGCAACTTCCAGCACACATGTTGTTCCACCACCTGAGTGGACAGATGCACAGAAGAAGGTCAAGATAGCAGATGCCAAGGTCATGGACATCTTAGCACAGACTATGTCAGATGACATATTCCAGAAGGTGGCTGAGTGTACATCTGCCAAAGCTATCTGGGATTCACTTAACCAGATGGTTGCTGGATCAGCAGATGAGAGAAAGGACAGGAGATCAAATCTCATCTCCCAGTATGAAAACTTCAAAAAGAAGAATCTGAGTCTGTGAGTGGCATGTACAACAGACTAAGCTCAATCATCAATGAGATGAAGACTCTGGACAAGGACATCACCCTCATAGAAGTCAATGACAAAATTCTCATGTGCTTCCCTAGCTCATGGGATTCCAGAATATGACCAATCAAGGAGGCCAGAAGTTTAAATGAGATTTTCACTGAATCTCTTCTTGGAAAGCTCAAATCATATGAGCAACTAATAAAGACAAGAGAAGCTGCAGAGCAGAAGACTCCTCTAGTAGCAAGAAAGGAGCAAAACATAGCTTTCAAAGCTTTAGAAGAATCAGAAGCTCCAACAGCTAGTGAAGAACTTCTGAGTCTTTTAGCCAAGAGATTTTACAAAATGGCAAAGAAGGACTTCAGAAGAAAGTCATCTAGGCAAGATGACAAACCAAAGTATGACAAGACACCAACTAAAGAAGTTGTTTATTTTGGTTGCAGGAAGTCAGGACACTTTATTTCAGAGTGTCCAGAGAACCAAAAGAAGGAGAGAAGAAGAGAAAAGGACTCCAGAAAGCAACACTACAGCAAGCCCTCCTCCGGCAAGCATAAAAGGAAGGAGAAAGGTTTCATTGCTGAGACCTGGAGTGATACAGACGAACAATCCTCATCTTCCAGCTCTAGTGAAGATGAAGAGGAGGCAAAAGCAAGGGAAGTTTGCCTTATAACTATCAATACCTCCTGCAGCAAATCTGATGCTGAGGAACAAGTAGAAGAATTAGAGGAAGAATCAGAATCTGAGGAAGATCAGGTAATCTACTTATTTGATTTCAATTCAGAAGATTTCAAAATTGAATTTAAATCTTTGTGTAATGATTTAATCAAGTCAGAAAAGGAAATCAAAATACTTAGAGATAGACAGGTTGAATTTGATAACTTATTTGCTGAGAATATCAAATTGAAAAATGATTTAGATTTAGCCAATGAACAAATCATTTCACTTAAAACTAAATTAAGTGAGGCAAAGCAACTTGAGGAATCTTTCAATGGGAGAAGCCTTAAGCTGATGAACATCAGAAGCACAGTCAATGCCAGATTAAATGGCAAGCTAGGCTTGGGTGCTTCATCAAGCTTACCCCCCATAGTAAAGAAAAATATTCTAACAACTCCAATAAAATTTGTTTTAGAAAAGGGCAAGGAAAAGATAGATAATAATAATGTTAAACAAGTAGAATTAAAATAAAAGAATAATAACTATAATAATGTTCAGCAGATTTCGACGAACTTAGATCGACGAAATGTATACAGTTCGTCGAACTCAAGTCGACGAACTCCGAACGTAAATTTTCATTATAATTATTCATTGAACTACGATCGACAAAACCAGTATGGTTCGTCGACCCGAGATCGACAATATTGGGGCCCAGAGAATGAATACTTTCATTCTCTAAGTGGAGTTCGACGAACTCATCCCCATTCGTCGAACTCAGATCGACAAACTTACCAGAATTCATCGAACCCAGTTCATTTTAACAAAAACTTTAATTCTTTTAGAACATTTAATCAAGCAAGATAATATGACAATCCATTCACCCAGTGGATAATTCTACCTAGAAGATTTCATCTCTTAGGGTATAAAAATCAACCTGAATACTCTTACATTTCCAGCTTTAATTATGTAAATAAACAAGTACCCAAGGTAACCTGAGTCAAGAATAACTAATCTGTTTTATTATAGGTGAAAGACTATCCCACCACAGAGTAACAGTGGTATTTGGATAGTGGCAGTTCAAAACATATGACTGGAAACAAGGACAACTTAATCAATAATAAGTTTAAGCTAGGACCCAAAGTAATATTTGGTGATTCCAATTGTGGACAGATTGAAGGATATGGAATGGTCAAGATTGGAGCAGTCACCTTCAGGAATATAGTTTATATAAGTGGACTGAAGCACAACCTTGTATCCATAAGTCAGTTATGTGATGAAAAGTTTCAAGTATCATTTAACAAAACTTCCTATATTATTACTTTTGTAGATAACCAAGTAGTGTTAACTTGTACTAGAGTAGGAAATATCTATGTATTTAATTTTAAGTCAGCTAAATCCGAAATATGTCTATTCAACCAAACTAGTAATAAAAATGATCTATGGCATGAGAGATTAGGACATGTAAATATGAAAAATATTGCTAAACTCTCTAGGGACAACTTTGTTAGAGGATTGCCTTCTTGCCCCTACAAGAAGGAAAGCCTTTGCAGGGCTTGTCAATTAAGCAAGCAAACTAAAAATAGTTTTAAGTCACTTAATAAGAGTTATTCACCTAGGATTATGTATTTGCTACACATGGATCTCTTTGGACCCATTGCTGTACAGAGCCTAGGAGGGAAGTCTTATACCTTAGTGATTGTTGATGACTTCTCAAGGTTCACTTGAGTGTTCTTCTTGAGAAACAAGTCAGATAACTTCAAGGTTCTTACAGACTTTCTTAAGAGCATAAGGATTGAGTACTCTACTCCAGTTGTATTGATCAGAAGTGATCATGGTACTGAGTTTGAGTCTCTTCCCATGCAAGAATTCTGTGAGAAGGAAGATATCAGGCATTATTTCTCTGCTCCTAGAACTCCTCAACAAAATGGGGTAGCTGAAAGGAAAAACAAAACATTGATTGAAGCTGCAGGCACAATACTTGCAAATGATCACTTGCCCCTATCCTTTGGGGCAGAGGCTATGAGCACAACAAACTATGTACTGAATAGAAGTTTGATACACAAACTTAAGGGCAATACCCCCTATGAACTACTCAAAGGGAAGAAACCTAAAGTAAATTATTTTAAAATCTTTGATTACATTTGTTACATTCACAACAATAACAAGAAATACATTAGAAAGTTTGAAGTCAAGGCTGAAATAAGATTTTTTCTTGAATATTCCCAAGTAAGCAAGACTTATAGGGTTTATAATAAATCAACTATGCAAATGGAAGAATCTATTTATATTTCTTTTGATGAGACTAACATGTTTTACAAGGAGAAGATTCCTTCTACCAGTGAGACTTTGCAGGAACCAAATCTGTGTGAGAAGTTGGAAGAATTGACCCTTACCAATGAGGCTGTTGCACAACCTTCTCCACATATTGCTGAAGATAGTGAAGATGAAGACATTGAACTCAGTGAAGAGCTAACAACAGCTATAATTCCACAAGATGAATTAATTCCCCAAGCTGTTGCTCAACCAACTCCTCCTACTGAATTTGTCACACTTAGAGATCACCCTGTATCTCAATTGATTGGAGACATTTCAGTTGGTGTGCAGACAAGACATCAACTCCACCAGGATATGATGCATGTCTGCTTCATATCTCAAACTGAGCCCCAATCCATAAAAGATGCTGAGCAAGATCCACACTGGATTATTGCAATGCAAGGGGAGCTCAACCAATTTGAGAGATGTAGAGTTTGGAATTTAGTTCCAAGACTAAAAGACTACCCAATCATTGGAACTAAATGAGTATTTAGAAACAAACTTGACGCTCAAGGTCTTATCATAAGGAACAAGGCAAGATTGGTTGCTCAAGGATACAGACAAGAGGAAGGCATAGACTATGACCAAACTTTTACCCCTTGTTGTAAGGATTGAAGTAATCAGGATATTTTTAGCTTATGCAGCCTACAAGAAGTTCATAGTGTATCAAATGAATGTCAAGAGTACATTCCTAAATTATGAACTCAAATAAGAGGTCTATGTAGAACAACCACCAGATTTTATTTCTCCTACTTATCTCTCTTATGTTTTCAAATTGCATAAGACTCTCTATGGTCTAAAGCAAGCTCTAAGAGCTTGGTATGAAATCTTAGGTAGCTTTCTCCTATAGCATAATTTTTCTAGAGGCATAGTAGATAGGACTTTATTTATTAAGCATCATCATGATAAAATCTTATTAGTACAAATATATGTAGATGACATTATATTTGGCTCTATAGATTCCAAACTATGCAAAAGGTTCTCCAACCTTATGCATTCCAAGTTTGAAATGAGTAGCATAGGTGAGCTCTCCTACTTCCTTGGTCTCCAAGTGAAACAGTCACCTGATGATATCTTCTTGTCCCAATCCAAATATGCTAAGGAGCTGATCAAAAGGTTTGGGATGGCTGATGCTTCAACAAAGAAAACACATATGACTACAAATGTTGTAATTGATTCTGATGAACATGGGAAACCTATAGATCAGAAATTATATAGGATCATTGTTGGATCCCTGTTATATCTTACAGCAAGTAGACTAGACATTATATTTGCTACATGTCTTTGTGCTAGGTTACAAGTGAACCATAAAGAATCTCATCTTATTTTCTTAAAAAGGATTTTGAGATATATAAATAGTTGTCCTAATTTAGGACTATGGTATCCAACTGAGTCAGAATTTGAGTTGACTGGATACTCTGATGCTGAATTTGCTGGATATAGAGTGGACAAAAATAGCACATCATGCACATGTCAGTTCCTTGGTGATAGGCTAGTGTCTTGATTTTGCAAGAAGCAAACATCTGTGTACACCTCAATAGTAGAAGCTGAGTATATAACAGCTAGCAGTTGTTGTTCATAAATGTCGTGGATTCAGAACCAACTCCTAGATTATGGTGTCAACTTAAATAGTTCAACTCTAATTTGTGATAATATAAGTGCAATTTCTATTGTACAGAATCCAGTGCATCATAGTAGAACTAAGCATATAGATGTAAGACATCATTTCATTAGAGAATGTGTAGACAAAAAAAATTAATCTCACCTTTGTCTCTACTGATTTGCAAAAGACATATATCTTCACCAAACCATTGGATGAGAAGAAACATCTGTTCTTTATGAATCAACTAGACATGATAAATGAAGATGCATTAATTTAACTTTATGTCTTTGGTCGAAGAATTTGCCACAATTCGTCGCACGGAGATCGACGAACTGAGAAAAGTTCTTGAGAAATTCGTCGACATGAGATCGACGAACTCTCAGTGTGTGAAGTTCTATTCGTCGAACGGAGATCGACGATATTACTTCAAAAAATGTTTCGTCGACCTGAGCACGACGAAATGTTTTCCCTTCTTCAGACTGAGATCGACGAACTCTTTCATCAATAAAAGTTTTCGTCAACCTGAGATCGAAGAATTTCCTTTTTTCGCAGGACGGAGTCTGCTGCTTCATATTCTGAAAACCATATAACTAGGTTTTCTTCGAGCTCCATCCAACGCTTTTTGTTCCCCTTGCACTTGATCTTTTTGTTTCCTTTTGCAGGCGATCAATGGCGATTCCGGTGAGCTCTCTGGCAGCGATGAAATTTGACATAGACTTTGAATAGTTTCAATATTCTGATCAAGTTTTTCTAGATATACTGAAACTATTTGAAGAACAACAACTGAGAAACTTCATGATAACTAGAATCAAGATAGCTGCTACAAAAATAAGAGAATGAGAGTTCACCTCCTCAACTCCTGATGTAGACACAATGACATGTACCATCTCACGGAATCAGGTTACCCTAACCCCCATTGTGTTAACTGAAATCTTCAGTTTCGTTAATGGAAATGAAGATATTAAAATGGATAGTATTGAATATGATAACATGCTGAATAAAATGGGTCATGCTGGAGAGAACCCTAATAAATTACTAAAGAGGAATTTTTCTTCTGAATACAAATTCCTTGCTGATGTCGTTGGGAAAGTTCTGCTGGGCAAACACACAGCCCATGAATACATTACCAGACACCAATTCTCGGTGATGTAGGCTGTGGTAAATAAGAAAGCAGTGAACTGGGGAAAAATACTGTTGATTTGAACAAGAAGAAAAATACTAAGAAAGAAGTCTGTTTTGGAAGAATTCTGGGCATTTTCCTACAGGAAAAGGCAGCTGAATCCCTGGTCTCCCAGACCATATTCATTAATGCCTCCAAAAGGCTAACATGTGCCTTGTTTGGAAGGTGAGAGAGGACAATCTCTAAGCCATCCAGGGCTTCCTCCTCTTCCACAGCTTTTGAGAGCACAAGGGCTGTTCCAGCCACTCCCCACCCTGTTGAAGAAGTTTCCATTCCACCTCCTCCTTCAACAACCCTTCCTCCAACAACAACTCTTTCATCTCCTCAGTGACCACCTCCTCCAACAATAACTGCACCTTTAGAAAATATTCCCCCATCTAGAAGCATTCCTTCACCTGCCTCACCAATGCATCAACAAACTCCTACTGAATCTCCAGAACACATCACACCACCTCCATCTCCATTACCACCTCATCTTACTGACATACATACTCATACATTCATGTCATCCCCCACTTTTGATTTGCTAACCTCCTTACCATCTACACCAACTTCACCTCAACATGACATTTCCACTCCTATTCCATCTCCTACTGCATCACCTTCTCAGGATGACATCATGCAAGATGTTACTCCACCTGATGACATTCATTCCCTTCATCCATCTGTATCCACTCAAACGCTTCCTGAGTTTATGGATATGGATTCCCCTTCCATTGCCACCCTCTTGGAGAACATCACTCCAGTCATTAGGCAACTTATTGCATAGGCAATCACACCTCTTGCTCCCTCCATCTCATCCCTTGCTGCCCTATTTGCTGCCCCCTCTGTCCCTTCTTCTTCTAGGGGCCTGATTCCAGTATCCACTAAAACCAGGCAATGGGAGATGCTCGATGAAGAAGCAGCTCCACCAGCAGCAGTAGTAGTTCCAACAGTTCTAGCAGTTACAACAGTAGCAATTGATACTGAAATGGTCTGTGCAGATATAAAAATTCAAGATATAGAAATTCCAGAGAGTATAACTGTTGGTAATTGTATTGTCAATCCCATAGTTGATTTATTCCATTTGTTAAATTCTTTTGATATAACTTATTTAAATTATCTTCCAGAAGTCTGCCCAAAGCACTCTATGACTATAGTTTGCTATTCTTCTCCAATAAGCCCTGAAGTTGTTAAGCAACTAAAGACAAGTTTTGCAGCTCCAGTAATTACAGAAGAACATGTGACTGAGAATGTTCTTGAACTAGTCTCTTCCCCAGAGCAAAAGGCTATCTCCCCTCCCAAGGCTATTTCCCCTCCTACTTATAAAATGGATGATAGTCCTTTACCAGACCTGGATGAAATTATTCTTGCAGATATATCAGAAGAGAATCTAACAGTTTCTGAAAATATTGTTGCTCCACCAGAAGTTGAAGAATCTCAAGTGCCTCCTCAAGCTGAAAAGCAAATCTCTAAGGAAGTCTTGAAGGCAATTGATGCTTTATATGACAATCCTTCAGGATCATCTGATGATGATAATGATGATGAAGACTCTGATGATTCTGATGATTCAAAAGCAAAGAAGAAGGTTGCTAAGAAAATAAAAGCTCCTGCTAAGGCTGTTCCAAAGCCCAATCCCAATGCAGACACTCCCTACTACATGTTGCAAAAGATTACTCCTTATCCAGGGATGCCTTCATGGATGTGGCTATCTAAAAATGAGAAAAAAGCAAGGAAGAAAAGCAGAAGGTACTCTCCTCCTCCTCCTTCTCAAAGGAATTGGAGAGGTCCTCCTCCTCCTCCAGCAGTAGGTGCTTCAAGGAATGTGTCTCAGAGATCTACCTCTTATACTCAAACTTACCAAAGGCAACAAGGCAGATCTTCAAGATCTCATTTCCAAGGAAGCAGTCAGCAGAAACACTCCTCAAGCAGCAGCAGACAACAACAACAATATTAGAAGCAAGACATGCAACAGATAGTATCTGAAATTGTTCAATCTGAAAAAGATGTTAGTTCTGAAAGACCTTACTCTCCACCAGTTCCCTTTGTTGATCCTGAACAAGAAACAATTGCTAAAATGACTAGATTTCAAGAACTAGTTGGACTCCCTATGATAAACAAAGCTAAAGCTGAAGGCAAAGATCCCTCTTAGTACACTACAATGTCTTTTTACAGGAGAGAAGAGTTAAAAAGGTATGAAAAAGCTAATAAATTTTTCAATGTAGATGATTATATAAATCTGCATCCAGAGGCTGTAGTTCCAAGAGCAACTTCAGTCAACATAATTGGAGCATCAGACATGACTATGTCTAAAAGATAAGCTGCAAATCCAAATAGAGAAATCATATTCAGATAGCCCTCTGATAAATCTGAAAAAGTTAAGAAAGAAAAGTCAAAGAAGAACCGATAACTGTTTTGTTTAGTTTTTATTTTCTGAACTCTATTTGATTAATCTGTCACAAAGCTCTTGTTGTATACATATCTGCTGGATGTTTTAATTTTCTGCCAGATATATTTTATCTTGTTTTGTGATTGTTTTCTTTTGTTTGTATTAGTGACCCCACTCAAATAGGGAGAGATTGTTGGATCCCTAGTTTGGATTTGGTTTAGGTTCACTAATTAGGTTTAGTTTTGACCCACATTGTATATCCAGGGTCAAGTCTTTGAGTCCTAGAGTTTAGGCTAGTCACTAGGTTCAACATTCTTGGACCAGCCAGTAGAAGACCTCAGTTGACCCAGACTTAGAAGAATTCAGAGTTAAAATTATCAATTCGAAGTTCTTCGAACTCAGCTCGACGATCGTCGATCGCAGATCGACGAACTCAGAGTTAATTCTCTGAGTTGAGCTCGACGATATTCGAGCTCAGGTCGACGATCTTTTCATTCAGATAGATTCTCTGATCGATGAATTTTGGGATTTAACTTCAACATATTCTTTCCAGTTTAGTTTCTCTGAACTCTGCTCGACGAAGACAGATTCTTAGCTCGACAAACTTAGAACGCAGAATTGGCTAGTTATTTCCAGAATGCAGTTCGCTGAGCGCAGATTGACGTACAAGAATTCTCAGCTCGACGAACTTGGAACTCCGGTCGACGAATTCTTTTCAGAGCTCGACGAATTCTGTCCCAAGCCAGACTTAGAAGTTTTCCTTATTCTGTCCTTATTTCTTATATTATTTAGCAGTAATTCTCTGAGTAATTAATACTTATATTCCCCTGGATATAGCCGTTATTGACAGCATTAACTATGTTTTCATCAGTGTTAATTACTTGCTTAATTTATTGGGACAGTTGGGGAAACTCTTTAATGAATATTCTAGCTGTTTCATTCTCTAGAACAATCAGCAATTAATGCATGAATTCAAATTTTTAAGGGAGAATTTTAACAGCAGAATATAAAAGAGATTTTCTCTTTTCAGACGACAGATCAAGAAGAAGAGAACAGACTGAACATTCAACACAAGAAAGAACATACAGATTAAAGACACAGAACTCTCTCCCTGTGCAGAAATCATTTTGTTTTCCTCTTGTACTTTCTGAAGACTGAAGAAGAACAACAATCAAACATCAAGAGTCTTCTTCAACTGCTACCCCAGGAACATTCAAGGACAACAAATTTAAATCAGTTAGAAGTTCCTGCATCACTTCAAGTCAAGGCTGACGATCTACACCTTGAGCAAGGCTCCAAGTCATTTCAGAAGGAGCTTTGACACCAGCAATCCACTAGTCTTCTCTATTGTATTGAGAAAAGAGAAGACAACATCAACTCTCTCTCTCAACCTCCTGTAAAAGGGTTTATTAACTCCCTTCAAAAGTTTATTCTTAGTTTTTGGGCACCTGATCAAATGCCTAAAGGGTTGTGAGATCTCCCTGGAAATAGATCTTATGGTGGCAGTCACCTGATCAAAAACCTGATAGTGGATTCCTACTAAGGTGGTAGAAGAGTGGATGTATCCAAGTTGGGGAACAACTTTAAAATTCCTGTATCATCTGGTTGCCTATTTTCTTTTTGTTCTTGCTGAGCTATGATAATATAGTTTTGCTTAGATTGCATTTTCTTTTATACTACTATAATTGTAACGCCCCCTATTCGTCGTATAACATATAACAGTAGGTCCGGCCGGAGCCCGATGTCATATACCACAGACAGACCGGAAGGTTACTCAATGGAAACCATCCAACTAAGAATCAACATCGTACACAGAGTACATTCTAGCGGAAGCAATTTAAAAAGTTGCAATAATTAGAACCCAGCCAACAACATGAATGTCCACTATAAAACCCATCAAGAATGACGTACAATACACAAGTGCATGGCCTTATGGCCTTACAACAATTTACTCAAATTACAGTGTTTTCCAAACCTCGGCACACAGGTCGGTCACACATGAATAATACAAGTAACATTCAAATTAGTCCTTTGAGCGCCGGCTCAGCAACAAGGGCTTTTTGCCCGCTATTTACCACTTGGCTCCACAACACCTGCAAGCATAATCCACCGCGACGGTGGCAAACAAAAGCAAGGGTCAGATATGTTGACCAAATTATAACGACCCCGCCCCCAAACTCGGGGCGGCGATGCTCCTTCCCTGCATTTTATTAGCATAACCAAGCAGTATAGTGTAAAACACTTCATCACAGGCGTAGGCACGCACGGCAACACACACCGTGCTCTCAGGACACATTCTCGGTGAACACGATCAAAGTCCGCTGACTCACCACCACCCCCTGGGTGGCAATATCTCGTGAGCATTTGGTCTTTCTGGCCACTGCCTAAGACCCTCCATCTATACCAACGGCAAGTGTCATGTACCATTAGGTCTCTTTACCGAATAACATAGAGCGGGTATGCTTCTGCCTAACCCGTTGCTCACACCGCCCTGTCACCTTAAGACATGGGCGCGGGTCAAACTTCCTCGAGTCCCAATCCAATCACACACTTCACATAACCCAGTTATGTGCAAGTTGGCTCCCATGACACCATGTTGGCAGAATCACGCATCTGCCCAGTTTTCCGGGTGCACCTTGGAGTTAGTCCCCAAGGCCCCCTGTTGCAATCTACCGCGTAGAAAACCCAAAAAACAAACAATTGCACGGAGTCTTCTCCGGTCATTCATACAATGCAACATCACTGATCCAGACCAACTTGTCCGGGTAGTCTTCACACATCATGCCTATGTTCATTTCTCGATTATGGACTCTATATGCTAAACAACGGGGACTATTCATGTCCACCCGAAGTAATGCCTCAAACTCACTGCAAACTCGCGAGAGCGAGCTTTCTATGCAAAGAAAAGAGGACTTCACATATCCTAGGATGAGAATCGTTACTCTAGCATTCCTCTTTGGCGCCATGGAAATCTATGCGGATGGAAAGCACCGCAATGTCCTCGCCTTCGTAGATCCAAAGTCGGCTCGCGATTTGGGGCTCCGAAGCTCCGTCAGCGGCCGGATCTTCTTTCCTTATTCTTCCTTGCTCTCCCCTCTCTATAGAACTTTAGAAAGAGAGAATTTTGATGAAATGAAGGATTCAAAACCCTATACCCGGGTATAACCTAGCAGGAACAGCCCCAAGCCGTTAGATCCCAAAATAAGGAAACAGACGACCACGATTCGGGCTTAAAATCCAAGACCTGGGCCGAACACGGCTTGTGACACGCCCGTGTCCAAGGCCGTGTTCCCCATTCGCCGTCGAAACCGTCGCGTCCCGAAAGGTACACGGGCTCTCGACACGCCCGTGTCTGACTTGACACGCCCGTGTCATACATTACACGACCGTGTAGCGTGCCGTGTTCCTCCATCGACACAGGATCAAAAATGTCCTGCAAGGGACACGGGTACTCGACACGCCCGTGTCGAAACTGGCACGCCCGTGTCTACCCGAACATGCCCGTGTGCTAACACCGTGTATCTCCCACAACACGGCCCGACCTTCACCCCGTGAAGGACACGGCCTGGGACACGCCCGTGTCTCAGGCCGTGTTCGCTGCTCGACGATCGTCGACTCCAAATTCATCGACCTCTCGGCCAGATCGTCGACCCGAGCACGACACGCCCCTGGGACACGCCCGTGTCCCAGGCCGTGTGACCCCTACCAAGTTCCAAACTTGGCTCAAAACGCCCCCGTCGCTCTTTTGAGTTTCTGGGCGTTATAACTCTCTCCCTCTTAAAAGAATTTCGTCCCGAAATTACAAAGGAAAGATAAAATAAAACTTAAACGGTACCTGAGTGGAATAAATACGGGTACTCCTCAAGCATGGTCTGCTCTCGCTCCCAGGAGAGCTCCTCCCGACCGCAATTGTGCCAATGGATTTTGACCATTCTGATCTGTTTGTTGCGTAGCCGCTTGACTTCCGAGTCCTTAATGCGAACGGGCTTGACCTTCATCGTCAACCCATTATCGACCGGCACTTGGTCGACCGCAATCACTTGCGAAGGCTCTTGCACCGCCTTTCGCAGCACCGATATGTGGAATACATTGTGTAGATCACTTAGCTCCACTGATAGCCTCAATCGATAAGCTGCTTCGCCAATCCGCTCCAGAACCTCAAACGGTCCAAGGTACCTCGGGCTTAGCTTTTTCAAGCGTCGCACCCGCGAGACACCCTTGAATGGCTTGATCTTCAAGTACACCCAGTCGCCGACAGCGAACTCCACATTTCTATGCTTGTCGTTATAGTACTTAGCTTGGCGGTCCTGAGCGATTAGCAATCTCTCTCGAATCTTTCGAACCAACGACGTTGCATCTTCCACCTCTTGGCGCTTGTACAACTTTGACTCACCCGTTTCCAACCAAGACAACGACGCACGATATCTTCTACCATAAAGGGCCTCGAAGGGCGTCATTTGTATGCTCGTCTGGTAGCTATTGTTGTAAGCGAATTCCACCAAGTATAGGTGATCTTCCCACTACTTCCCGAAGTCTAGAACGCACATGCGAAGCATATCTTCCATTGTCCTATTGACTCTCTCGGTCTGCCCATCCGTCTGCGGACAAAAGGCTGTGCTGAAACTCAGTTTTGTTCCCAACATCTGCTGCACCAGCCTCCAATCATTGGACGTGAACCGCCCATAACGGTCACTCACGATGTTGCGGGGCACACCGTGAAGCCGTACAATATTACCCACATATAACTTTGCCAATTTCTCCACGGAATCATCCTTCCTATGCGGGATGAAGTGCGACACTTTCATCAAACGATCTACGATCACCCAGATGGCATCGTTTCCCTTTTGCGACCTTGGCAAACCATGCACAAAGTCCATAGTAATGTCTTCGAACTTCCACTCCGGAATAGGCAAGGACTTCAAGAATCCTCCTGGCTTTTGGCATTCCGCCTTCACCAAGGCACATGTTTGACACTTCGCCACGTACAGTGCCACATCCTTCTTAAGTCCTGGCCACCAGAACAATTTCTTCATATCACGGTATATCTTCGTGATCCCCGTGTGAATTGAGTACTTTGTATGATGCGCCTCGTACAACAATTCCACCCGCAATTTGCCCACATTCGAGATGCACAGACGACCGTCCTTCCATAGTAATCCATCCTCAACAACAAATTGGGAATTTGACCCATCCAAAGCGTCAACCATGATTTGCTTCATGCGGCCATCCATATCCAAAGCCTGCTGAATCCGATCAACCAGGTCACACTGAACTTCTGTCCAGTTTAATAGCGCTTCGGCACTTGTTTGCTTATCTACGCATGAGATCTCCAACGCCTCCAACTCCCAAACCAACCGCTCGTCATGGACTGACAGCCAATTGGCTTGAGCTGGGGCCCTGCGACTCAACGCATCCGCGACTGCATTGCCTTTCCCAGACACATAATGAATTTTGAATGTGTAGTCCCCCGGGATCTCCATCCATCTCCGTTGTCGCATGTTTAGATCTTTCTGATCCAACAAGTATTTCAGGCTCTTGTGGTCGGTATAGATATAGACCTTCACCTCGTACAAGTAGTGCTTCCATAGCTTCAAGGCAAAAATCACGGCCGCTAACTCCAAGTCATGGACCGTATAATTCCTCTCATGCATTTTCAGCTGTCGCGAGCCATACGCTATCACACTTCCATGCTGCAGTAGGACACAACCCAATCCACTGCTTGAAGCATCGCTATAAATCTCAAAACCTTTGGTCCCACTCGGCGAACTAAGCACAGACGCCGTAGTCAACCGACTCTTCAGCTCCTCAAAAGCTTGCGCGCACTCCGGCATCCAAACAAACTTCTGATCTTTCCTCGTCAGAGTCGTGAGGGGTAACGCTATCCGTGAGAAGTTCTCCACAAAGCGCCTGTAATAGCCGGCAAGCCCCAGAAAACTCTGGACTTCCGCTACCGTAGACAGCATAGGCCACTCTCGTATCGCAACAATCTTCGTCGGATCCATCACAATTCCCTCTCCACTGACTATGTGACCAAGGAACGCTATTGAGGACAACCAAAATTCGCATTTAGAGAACTTGTCATACAATTGATTCCTCCTCAGCGTCTCCAACACCAAATGTAGATGCTTAACGTGATTCTCCTCACTCTGCGAGTACATAAATATGTCATCGATGAAGATGATCACAAAGTGGTCTAGGTACTACCTGAAGGTCCTGTTCATCAGATCCATGGACATCGATGGCTCATTAGTCAGCCCAAACAGCATGACTGTAAACTCGTAATGCACGTATCTCGTACTAAAAGTTGTCTTGGGGATATCACTCTCCCTTATCCGCAACTAATAATAACCGGACTTGAGATCCAATTTCGAGTACACCGTTGACCCGACTAACTGATCAAAGAGATCATCAATTCTTGGGATCAGGTACTTGTTCTTCTCCGTTAGCTTGTTCAGTTCTCGGTAATCAATACAAAGTCTCAAGCTTCCGTCCTTCTTCTTAACAAAAAGGACCGGTGCGCTCCAAGGCGACGAACTTGGACGCACATACCCCTGCTCCAACAACTCTTAAAGTTGTACCTTCAGCTCCGCCATCTCCTTAGGTGCTAGCCGATACGGAGAGCGTGACACAGGTTTCACACCTGTCACTAGCTCGATGGTGAAATCAATCTCCCGTTGAGGTGGGGCTCCAGGAAGATCGCCAGGGAACACATCAGGGTACTCGGATACCACTGAAATACTGTCCAATGTAGGCTTAGGCTTTGCAACCTCCACTAGCATGAAGAACAGCTCTGCTCCAGCACGAACCGCCTTCAACACCTGAAGAGCAGACATCAAAGTCTTGCTCGACCCTTTCAAGCCCGTAAAGGTCGTCTCATGACCTGTCCCCAACTTAACCTCCTTGCGACTGCAATCAATATAAGCTTGCTGCTCCGAGAGCCAGTCCATGTCAAATATCACGTCGAACTCCACCAGCGGTAGTAACGATGCTTGCAAATGGAACTCCTGACTCCCAATATGAATCTTTACGCCACAGATTCTATCCGCGCGCATCGAACACCCATTCAGCAACAACACATCCAGTTTGTCCTTCGCCATCGAAGAAGGTACTCCGATGCGCGATATGAATCCTTCGGACAAAAAGGAGTGCGAAGCTCCCGTATCAAAGAGTGTTCTCGCCGGATTCTCACAAATCAAAACAAATCATATACAAGCAATGGTAACATAACACGTGCATAACAAGTATTTAAAATTAACTTGCTATAAATTAAAACCGTACCTGTCACCACATCCGCTTGCTTAATGGCCTCATG
This sequence comes from Platanthera guangdongensis, assembly GCA_039583875.1. Classification (NCBI taxonomy): domain Eukaryota; kingdom Viridiplantae; phylum Streptophyta; class Magnoliopsida; order Asparagales; family Orchidaceae; genus Platanthera; species Platanthera guangdongensis. The sequence continues at coordinate 46,015,511 of CM077158.1, read as the reverse complement.
CTGGCCAATATTGTAGACTTTAGGTTTAGCCGAAGCATAGTGGGACGCGGTTGACTCCACCGCCTTGCCCTTCTCTTCATATGTTGCTCCCGACTTCCTCTCAGACTTGGGATGTACGCTCCAGTAGTCCCGGGCAAAGTGTCCCAGCTTTCCACAAGTAAAGCATGTGCCCGTGGTTCGACCCGTATTCTCCCCAGAAGCACCTGAAGAAGGGGTTGGACCCGATGTCCTAGCCTTCTTAGACCACCTTCGGTACGCAGGCTTTGCGTTAGCCGGCACCTTGAACTCAGTCTTCTTATCACCAGAGTTTTTCTTCGCTTGCACATTCTTCAAATCCTTCTCCAACGACCGAGCCGTATTGATCAGGGTCAAGAAACCCTACATCATAGGCCCCGAGAGCAGTAGCCTTAAGTCATCTCTCAAAAATTCATAGAATCAGTTTGTATTACGCTCCTCGTCCGCGAACGTAAAGCTAGCGTACCGACCCAACCGAGTAAATTCGTGGAGATACTCATTCACGCTACTTTCTCTTTGTGTCAGCTTCTGGAACTCATTCTCCAATGCTATCCTCTGAGCCGAGGGAAGGTACCTTGCCAAGAACAGTCTCGAAAACTCCTCCATCGAGACGTCTGTAAGTTGCCTTCCCCTCAAGTGATGTAGCTCCAAACCTTCCCACCACAGCCTAGCATCTCCATCCAACAGGAATGTAGCTATAGTGGTCATCTGCCACTCTTCCGTTTCAGTAGCTGTCAGTACTCTCTTCACTCAGGAGAGCTAATTCTCTGTTTGGGATGGGGTTCACGTCCCCGAGAACACCAGAGGATTGAATCCCATAACATGTTTGAGCTGCCTTTTGGTCGCTCTCCTAGGCACCAAAGGCTCCACCACCACCTGCTCCACCCTTCTCGGTTCATCCGTTTGAAGCGGTACCTACTCCATCATAGGAGCAGGCTGGTGCATTTGCCTTACAGGCTGCGCGTTGATCATGGCAAACACTGCTTCGGCCACCAATCGTATGGTTTCAGCCGAGGGAGGTATTGCAGGCGCAACATTTGGTGTGCTACTAGCCTCAGAAACCGGGCGTTCTGACGGCCCTGCACCACTTCTGGTCACTTATAGTTGTACAAAACACCGTTAAGCGACCAAACAAAATTGCAAAAAGCAATTATAGGAACACGCAAATTCCCCAAACACGTGTATTTTCATTCCTAAGTGGATATTCATGGGTTCTTTTATGTTATAACAATGACGCACACACATGTGCTCACCACCCATTAAAAGAATTCGCCCACGAATTCATTTAAGTTGATCGAAACCAGTAGTTTGATACCAAATTGTAACGCCCCCTATCCGTCGCATAGCATATAACAAGAGGTCCGGCCGGGGCCCGACGCCATATACCACAGACAGACCAGAAGGTTACTCAATGGAAACCATCCAGCTAAGAATCAACATCCTACACAGAGTACATTCTGGTAGAAGCAATTTAAAATGTTGCAATAATTAGAACCCAACCAACAACATGAATGTCAACTACAAAACCCAATAGGAATGACGTACAATACACAAGTACACGACCTTAAGGTCTTACAACAATTTACTCAAATTACAGTGTTTTCCAAACCTCGGCACGCAGGCCGGTCACACATGAATAATACAAGTAAACATTCAAATTAGGCCTTCGAGGGCCGACTCAGCAACAAGGGCTTTTTGCCCGCTATTTACCACTTGGCTCCGCAGCACCTGCAAGCACAATCCACCGCGACGGTGACAAACAAAAGCAACAGTCAGCTATGCTGACCAAATTATAACGACCCCCCCCCCAAACTCGGGGCGGCGATGCTCCTTCCCTGCACTTTATTAGCATAACCAAGCAGTATAGTGTAAAAACCCTTCATCACAGGCGTAGGCACGCACAACCACACACCCCGTGCTCTCAGGGCACATTCTCGGTGAACACATTCAAAGTCCGCTGACTCACCACCACCCCCTGGGAGGCAATATCTCGTGAGCATTTGGTCTTTTTGTCCACTGCCTAAGACCCTCCATCTATGCCAACAGCAAGTGCCATGTACTGTTAGGTCTCTTTACTGAACGATATAGAGCGGGTACGGTTCCGCCTAACCCGTTGCTCACACCGCCCTGTCACCTTAAGACATGGGCGCGGGTCAAACTTCCTCGAGTCCCAATCCGATCACACACTTCACATAACCCAGTTATGTGCAAGTTGGCTCCCAGGCCACCATGTTGGCAGAATCACGCATCTGCCAAGTTTTCCGGGTGCACCTTGGAGTTAGTCCCCAAGGCTCCCTGTTGCAATCTACCGCGTAGAAAACCCGAAAAACAAACAATTGCACGGAGTCTTCTCCGGCCATTCATGCAATGCAACATCACTGATCCAGACCAACTTGTCCGGGTAGGCTTCACACATCATGCCTATATCCGTTTCTCGATTACGGACTCTACATGCTAAACAACGGGGACTATTCATGTCCACCCGAAGGAACGCCTCAAACTCACTGCAAACTCGCGAGAGCGGGCTTCCTATGCAAAGAAAGAGGACTTCACATGTCCTAGGATGAGAATCGTTACCCAAGCATTCCTCTTTGGCGCCATGGAAATCTATGCGGATGAAAAGCACTGCAATGTCCTCGCCTTCGTAGATCCGAAGTCGGCTCGCGATTTGGGGCTCTGAAGCTCCGCCGGCGGCCGGATCTTCCTTCTTTCTTCTTCCTTGCTCTCCCCTCTCTCTAGAACTTTAGAAAGAGAGTATTTGGATGAAATGAAGGATTCAAAACCCTATACCCGGGTATGACCTAGCAGGAACATCCCCAAGCCGTTAGATCCCAAAATAAGGAAACGGACGGCCACGATTCGGGCTTAAAATCCAAGACCTGGGCCGAACACGGCTTGTGACACGCCCGTGTCCAAGGCCGTGTTCCCCATTCGCCGTCAAAACCGTCGCGTCCCGAAAGGTACACGGGCTCTCGACATGCCTGTGTCTGACTTGACACGCCCGTGTCATACAGTACACGGCCGTGTAGCGTCCGTGTTCCTCCATCGACACAGGATCAAAAACATCCCGCAAGGGACACGGGTACTCGACACGCCCGTGTCGAAACTGACACTCCCGTGTCTACCCGAACATGCCCGTGTGCTAACACCGTGTGTCTCCCACGACACGGCCCGACCTTCACCCCGTGAAGGACACAGCCTGGGACACGCCCGTGTCGTAGGCCGTGTTCGCTGCTCGACGATCGTCGACTCCAAATTCGTCGACCTCTCGGCCAGATCGTCGACCCGAGCACGACACGCCCCTGGGCGTGTCCCAGGCCGTGTGACCCCTACCAAGTTCCAAATTTGGCTCAAAACGCCTCCCGTCGCTCTTTTGAGTTTCGGGGCGTTACAATAATTATCACCTATTTTACTCTGATATATTTAAAACAACCAAAAAGTTTTAATTACTCTATTCACCCCCCTAGAGTAAATCAAGTCTATCCCCTTTCTTTCACAACCCTACCGCAAACTCCCAGTGGGGGCCTGCCCCCTCATGGCTAAGACGCGAGCAACCCTCGCACAAACTAAGCCGCGAGCAACCCTTGCGCAAACTAAGCCGCGAGCAACCCTCGCACAAACTCCCCGTGAGGGCCTGCCCCCCTCACGACTAAGCCGTGAGCAACCCTCGCAAAAACTAAGCCACGAGCAACCCTCGCGCAAACTAAGCCGCGAGAAACCCTCGCACAAACTAAGCCACGAGCAACCCTCGTGCAAACTAAGCCGCGAGCAACCCTCGCACAAACTCCCCGTGGGGGTCTGCCCCCTCACGGCTAAGCCGCGAGCAACCCTTGTGCAAACTAAGCCGCGAGCAACCCTCGCACAAACTCCCCGTGGGGGCCTGCCCCCCTCACGGCTAAGCCGCGAGCAACCCTCGCGCAAACTAAGCCGCGAGCAACCCTCACACAAACTAAGCCGCGAGCAACCCTCGCGCAAACTAAGCCGCGAGCAACCCTCGCGTAAACTAAGCCGCGAGCAACCCTCGTGCAAACTAAGCCGCGAGCAACCCTCGCGCAAACTCCCTGTGGCCCCCCCCCCCCCCGCACGGTTAAGTCGCAGGCAACCCTCGCACAAACTAAGCCACGAGAAACCCTCGTGCAAACTAAGCCACGAGCAGCCCTCGCGCAAACTAAGCCGTGGGATAGAACTATGCGAACGAAGTTGCAAATGCTGGAATGCTCCATCCAAGCGCTCTCCCGCAAGCCAAACTTGCAAAAAACAATACTCAAAGGAGACAAAGGAAAAAACAAAACAACTGAATGACATAAAAAATAACTATGTCATACATATCAGCGCACAATAAGTGCCCACTATAACTGCAAAGCAAAAACAATATGTAACGCCCCCTATCCGTCGCATAGTATATAGCAGTAGGTCCGGCCGGGGCCCGACGCCATATACCACAGACAGACCGGGTGGTTACGTATGGAAACCATCCAACCAATCTCAACGTCCTACACAGAGCATTCTAGCAGAAACAGTTTATAAGAGTTGTAAACAAGAACCCAGCATAGGAGCATGAATGTCCACTAATACCAAAAGGAATGTTATACAAAAATACCCAAAACCGGCCTTAAGGCCTTACAAAGTGTTGCACTTGAAAATTACATGTTTTACAAACCACGGCACGCAGGCCGGTCATACATGAATAAAGATGTAAACACTTCTACTTGGGCCTTCGAGGGCCAGCTTCGCAAAAAGGGCTTTAGCCCGCTATTGACCGCTTGGTCCAGCTGCACCTGCAAGCAACAAACCACCGCACGGTGGGAAAACAAGGCAACGGTCAGCAATGCTGACCAAATTATAACGATCCCGCCCCCAACTCTGGGCGGCGATGCTCCTTCCCTGCATTTCATTAGCATAAGCGAGCGATGTATATATCCATAACCATTTCATCACAGACGTTGGCTCGCACGGCCACACGCCCCGTGCACTCAGGGCACATTCTCGGTGAACCGGTCGATGTCACGTCAATTAAAGCCATTAACATTCCGGACTCACCACCGCCACTAAGACGGCCAAACCTATGAGCAATTTGTCTTCTTGGCATTGGTCACGTCAATTTAAGTCATTGACCGCCGAAGACTCACATCTATGCCAACGGCGAGTGCCACGTAACCTTAGGTCTCTCTAACCGAACGACATAAAGCGGGTACGGTTCCATCTAACCCGTGCTCACTTCGCAACGATAATTTAAGCCATTTGCGCGGGTCAAACTTCCTCCGAGTCCCATTCTACCGCAAGTCACATAACTCAGTTATGTTCGAGTTGGCTCTCAGGCCACCAAGTTGGCAAGATCTCGTATCCGCCCAGTTTTCCGGGTGCACCTTTGGGTTAGTCCCCAAGGCTCCCTGCTGCAATCTACCGCGTAGAAAACCCGAAAACAACCAATAGCACGGAGTCTTCTCCGGCCTTATGCAATGCAACATCACCGATCCAGACTAACATGTCCGGTTAGGCTTCACACATCATGCCTATGTCCGTTCTCGCATACGGACTCTAAACAACGGGGACTTTACATATCTACCCGAAGGAACGCCTCCAACTCTTCGCAAACTCGCGAGAGCGGGCTTCCTATGCTAAGAAAGAGAGCTATTCATGCTCAAGATGAGGATCGTTACTCTTGAGTTCCTCTTTGGCGCCATTGAAAAGTAATCAGATGGAAATCACCGCACTTGCGTTGCCTCCGTGGATCCGGAGTCGGCTCGCGATTCGGAGCTCCGAAGCTCCTCCAATGGCGGGATCTAGTTCTTCTTCCTCCAATGGCTCTCCTCTTTCTCCAAGGACTTGGAGAGATGATAAGGTAAGAAAGTGATGGATTTCTAAGTCAACTCACGGGTATATCCTCTTAGGAACAACCCCCAGCCTTTGGATCTCAACCTAAGGAAACGAACGACTTTGATTCAGGGCTGAAATGCCCAATCTGGACCGAACACGGCCTGGCACACGCCCGTGTCCAGGGCCGTGTGCCGCATTCGCCGTCAAAATCGAATCTCCTGGACCCTCACACGGGTATCGAACACGCCCGTGTTCGAGCTGACACGCCCGTGTTCCAGCTGACACGGCCGTGAGGCCGGCCGTGTACCCCATGATTTTCCCCCATTTTCAACCCGAGCACTGCACGGGTCCTAGGACACGCCCGTGTCCTTGCCCGTGTCACCTTGACATGCCTGGGCCCCAGGCCGTGTACATGGTCTCGACATTTCGTCGCGTGGAGATCGACGACTCGATGACACGGCCTTGGACACGCCCGTGTCCTAGGCCGTGTGACTTATCTCGACGATCGTCGAGCGAATCTCGACGACTTCCCCTGGACGATCGTCGACACGGGTCGACACGCCCGGCGACACGCCCGTGTCGCGGGCCGTGTGCCCATTCTCGACGATTCGTCGAGTATAACTCGACGACTCCGCGGCTAAGTGTCGACACGGGTCGACACGCCCTGCGACACGCCCGTGTCGCAGGCCGTGTGCCCATTCTCGACGAATCGTCGAGTATAACTCGACGACTTCGCGGCTAAGTGCCGACACGCGCTTGACACGCCCTGGGACACGCCCGTGTCCCAGGCCGTGTGCCTTCAGCCAGAACCCAAACTGGCCCAAAACGTCCCCCTTCGCTCCTTTGAGTTTCGGGGCGTTACAACTCTCCCCCTCTTAAAAGAATTTCGCCCACGAAATTACATAAAGGAAAGACATACAAAAACAAAATTTGTACCTGAGCGGAATAACTCCGGATACTCGTCAAGCATAGTCTGCTCTCACTCCCAAGAGAGCTCCTCACGACCGCAATTGTCCCACCGGACCTTGACTATCCTGATCTCTTTATTGCGTAGTCGCTTGACCTCCGAGTCCTCAATCCGCACGGGCTTGACCTTTGTCGTTAGCCCACTATCCACCGGCACTTGATCGACCGCGATCACTTGCGTAGGCTCTTGCACCGCCTTCCGAAACACCGAAATGTGGAATACATCGTGTAAACCACTTAGATCCACTGAAAGCTTCAACCTATAGGCCGCTTCTCCAACTCGCTCCAAAACCTCGAACGGTCCAAGGTATCTTGGGCTTAGCTTTTTCAATCGTCGCACCTGCGAGACACCCTTGAACGGCTTGATCTTTAAGTATACATAATCGCCCACAGCGAACTCCACGTTCCTGTGCTTGGCATTATAGTACTTTGCTTGCCGGTCCTGAGCGATAAGCAACCTCTCCCGAATCGTTCTCACCAAAGAAGTAGCATCCTCCACTTCCGATTGCTTATACAACTTTGACTCACCCGTTTCTAACCAAGACAACGGCGTGCGACATTTCCTACCATATAGGGCCTCGAAGGGCGTCATCTGAATACTCGCTTGGTAGCTATTGTTGTATGCGAACTCCACCAAATAAAGGTGGTCTTCCCATTGCTTTCCGAAATCCAAGACACACATGCAAAGCATGTCTTCCATGGTTCTATTGACCCTCTCAGTCTGCCCATCCGTTTGTGGATGAAAGGCTGTGCTGAATTTCAGCTTTGTTCCCAACATTTGCTGCACAAGCCTCCAATTATTGGACGTGAACCGCCCATCTCGGTCACTCACGATGCTGCGGGGCACACCATGACGCCGTACTATGTTATCCACATAAAGCTTTGCCAGCTTTTCCACCGGATCATCCTTCCTATGCGGAATAAATGCGACACCTTCGTTAATCGATCGACAACCACCCAAATGGCGTCGTTTCCCTTTTGCGACCTTGGCAAACCGTGCACAAAGTCCATAGAGATGTCGTCAAATTTCCACTCCGGAATAGGCAAGGACTTAAGAAATCCTCCCGGCTTTTGGCACTCCGCCTTTACCAAGGCGCAGGTTTGGCACTTCGCTACGTATAGCGCCACATCCTTTTTCAAACCCGGCCACCAAAATAGATTCTTAACATCGCGGTACATCTTCGCGCTCCCCGGGTGAATCGAGTACTTGGTATGGTGCGCCTCGTACAACAACTCCACCCGTAAATTGCCCACACTTGGGACGCACAAACGACCGTCTCTCCAAAGCAATTCGTCCTCCACGATGAATTGGGAATTTGACCCATCCAGAGCCTCTACCATGAATTGCTTCAGCACTTGATTGCTTGTCCATACAAACGATCCCCAACGCCTCCAACTCTCGCACCAACCGCTCATCTTGCACCGATAGCCAATTGGCTCGAGCTGGGGCTTGGCGACTCACCGCGTCAGCAACCGCATTCCCTTTATCAGGCGCGTAGTGGATCTTGAATGTATAGTCTCCCAAGAACTCCATCCATCTACGCTGTCGTATATTCAGATCCTTCTGATCAATCAGATGCTTCACGCTCTTGTGACCGGCGTAGAGATCCACTTTCACACCGTATACAATTATGCCTCCATAGCTTCAAGGCAAAACTCACGGCCATACGCTATTACGCTTCCGTGTTGCAGTAGCACGCAACCCAAACCGCTGCCCTACGCATCATTAAAAATCTCATTGCCTTCGGTTCCACTTGGCGAAGTCAGCACAGGCGTCGTAGTCAACCGACATTATAACTCCTCAAAAGCTCGCGCGCACTACGGCGTCCAAAAGAACTTATGCTCCTTCCTCGTCAAAGTAGTGAGAGGTAACGCTATCCGCGAGAAGTTCTCCACGAAGCGCCTATAGTAGCCGGCAAGCTCCAGCAAACTCCGGACTTCCGCTACCGTAGCCAGCTCAGGCCACTCTCGTATCGCAACAATCTTCGTCGGATCTACTGCAATACCTTCCTTACTCATTACAAGACCGAGGACACCACTGAGGGTGACCAAACTCGCACTTCGAGAACTTGGTATATGACTGATTCTTCCTTATCGTCTCAAAACCAAGAGAAGATGCTTGAAGTGATCTTCCTTACTCTGCGAGTACACCAGACTATCGTCGACGAAGACGATCACAGAATGGTACAAGTACTCCCAGAAGGTCCTGTTCATCAAATCCACGAACACTGACGGCGCATTAGTCAGTCCAAACGACATGACCATAAACTCGTAGCGTCCGTGTCCTGTACTGAACGTTATCTTAGGGATATCACTCTCCCTTATCTATTTAGAGTACGCCGTTGACCCTACCAACTGATCACAAAGATCATCGATCCTTGGGATTGGGTATTTGCTCTTTTCCGTCAACTTGTTGACCTCCCGATAATTAATACGCAGCCTCAACCTTCCATCCTTCTTCTTAATAAAGAGGGTCAGTGCGCTCCAAGGCGAAGGACTTGGACGCGCATACCCTTGCTCCAACAACTCTTGCAGTTGAACTTTCAGCTCCGCCATTACCTTAGGCGTTAGCCGATACGGAGATCGTGACACAGGCTTTGCACCTGACACTAGCTCGATCGTAAAATCTATCTCCCGCTGAGGCGGGGCTCTAGGAAGATCTGCGGGGAACAGATCAGGGTATTCCGATACCACTGAAATACAATCCAACGCGGGCTTCTGCTTTACAACTTCCACTACTGTACAGAACAGCTCTACACTAGCACAAACGCCTTCACCTCCTGAAGAGCGGCCATCATCGCCTTGCTCGACCTCTTTGAGCTCGTAAGGGTCGTCTCACGACTTGATCCCAAGTTGACTTCCTTACTACCGCAGTCTATATAGGCTTGCTGCTCCGAGAGCCAGTCCATGCCAACTATAACGTCCACCAACGGAAGTAACGACGCTTGTAGATCGTACTCCTGATTCCCAATCCAAAACTAAGCGCAACAAATTCTACCCGCGCACAATATAGTTCCTAATAAAGGAATGCGAAGCTCCCTAAACGAACAGTGCTTTTGCAGATAACATAAAGTGATACCAAGGCTTAGCACCAGTAGTTCTAAGCCAACATGCTCAAGGGCGACAAGTATTTAGGACAAAACTATCTTTAAACCATACCTGTCGTCACGGCAGCATGCTTCTTCTCGGACTTGGGACGACCGCTCCAACAGTCTCGGGCAAGGTGCCCCGGTTTTCCACAAGTGAAACATGCGCTCGGGGTTCGACCCGTAGTCACCCCAGAAGCACCAGAAGGAGCTGGACCCGAAGTCCTATGCTTCTTACACAATTTTCGATATACAGACTTTGAGGTGCTCGACACTTTGAATGTCGTCTCCTTTGCATTTGAGTCCTTGACTGCTCCTGACATAACTTTCTTGGCCTTCCTAGCACCTTTCCAACAGTCTCGGGCAAAGTGCCCTTTCTTTCCACAAGCAAAACATGTGTAAGTAGCATTGCTAGTCGATGCCATAGCCCCCTTCTCCACCATTCTGCCGGATGCAGCTCTTATGGGGTTTGTATAGTTCGATACCATGGTCGCTGGCATCGGGAGGGTCTTCCTCAAATCTGCCTCCAAAGATCTAGCTGATTCCACCAAGGCTCGGAATCCCAATAACTTTGGTCCTAGCAGTAGAACTCGTAACTCGGCGCGCAGGCCATTATAAAACCTATCGACCGTAGCTTGCTCATTATCCAACTCGAAGCATGGGTAGCGGCTTATGATAAGAAATGCTTGCAAATATTCCTCAACTGTGTGCGCTCCCTGCACTAAATGCATATTCAGCTGCTGCTCTGATGGTCTACCAAAGGTCATCTGCTGCATCACACCCACCGGCGTTGAAGCCACAACAGGGGCGCAAGGTTGTACATTACCTCCAAGCTGTGCACCCGTCACAGCGAACACCGCTTCTACGATCCTTCTAACGGTTTCATACGAAAGGGAGGCTCAAACACCTCACCGGGTGCACTATGCTCCTCAGAAACCGGACATTCTGGCGGTCCCGCACCGCTTCTGGTCCCTTATAGTGGTACAAAACGCCGTTAAGCGACCAAATAAAATTGCAAGCAGCAATTATAGGAACACGCAGGTTCCTCAAACACGAGTATTTTCATTCCTAAGTGGACATTCATGGGTTCTTTTACCGTTATAACGATGACGCACACAATGTGCTCACCACCCCTTAAAAAGAATTCGCCCACGAATTCAGTTTAAGCCCGACCAAAACCAGTAGTCTGATACCAAATTGTAACGCCCCTATCCGTCGCATAGTATATAGCAGTAGGTCCGGCCGGGGCCCGACGCCATATACCACAGACAGACCGGGTGGTTACGTATGGAAACCATCCAACCAATCTCAACGTCCTACACAGAGCATTCTAGCGGAAGCAGTTTATAAGAGTTGTAAACAAGAACCCAGCATAGGAGCATGAATGTCCACTAATACCAAAAGGAATGTTATACAAAATACCCAAAACCGGCCTTAAGGCCTTACAAAGTGTTGCACTTGAAAATTACATGTTTTACAAACCACGGCACGCAGACCGGTCATACATGAATAAAGCAGTAAACACTTCTACTTGGACCTTCGAGGGCCAGCTTCGCAAAAAGGGATTTAGCCCGCTATTGACCGCTTGGTCCAGCTGCACCTGCAAGCAATAAACCACCGCACGGTGGGAAAACAAGGCAACGGTCAGCAATGCTGACCAAATTATAACGATCCCGCCCCCAACTCGGGGCGGCGATGCTCCTTCCCTGCATTTCATTAGCATAAGCGAGCGATGTATATATCCATAACCATTTCATCACAGACGTTGGCTCGCACGGCCACACGCCCCGTGCACTCAGGGCACATTCTCGGTGAACCGGTCGATGTCACGTCAATTAAAGCCATTAACATTCCGGACTCACCACCGCCACTAAGACGGCCAAACCTATGAGCAATTTGTCTTCTTGGCATGGGTCACGTCAATTTAAGCCATTGACCGCCGAAGACTCACATCTATGCCAACGGCGAGTGCCACGTAACCTTAGGTCTCTCTAACCGAACGACATAAAGCGGGTACGGTTCCATCTAACCCGTGCTCACTTCGCAACGACAATTTAAGCCATTTGCGCGGGTCAAACTTCCTCCGAGTCCCATTCTACCGCAAGTCACATAACTCAGTTATGTTCGAGTTGGCTCTCAGGCCACCAAGTTGGCAAGATCTCGTATCCGCCCAGTTTTCCGGGTGCACCTTTGGGTTAGTCCCCAAGGCTCCCTGCTGCAATCTACCGCGTAGAAAACCCGAAAACAACCAATAGCACGGAGTCTTCTCCGGCCTTATGCAATGCAACATCACCGATCCAGACTAACATGTCCGGGTAGGCTTCACACATCATGCCTATGTCCGTTCTCGCATACGGACTCTAAACAACGGGGACTTTACATATCTACCCGAAGGAACGCCTCCAACTCTTCGCAAACTCGCGAGAGCGGGCTTCCTATGCTAAGAAAGAGAGCTATTCATGCTCAAGATGAGGATCGTTACTCTTGAGCTCCTCCAATGGCGGGATCTAGTTCTTCTTCCTCCAATGGCTCTCCTCTTTCTCCAAGGACTTGGAGAGATGATAAGGTAAGAAAGTGATGGATTTCTAAGTCAACTCACGGGTATATCCTCTCAGGAACAACCCCCAGCCGTTGGATCTCATCCTAAGGAAACGAACGGCTTTGATTCGGGGCTGAAATGCCCAATCTGGACCGAACACGGCCTGGCACACGCCCGTGTCCAGGGCCGTGTGCCGCATTCACCGTCAAAATCGAATCTCCTGGACCCTCACACGGGTATCGAACACGCCCGTGTTCGAGCTGACACGCCCGTGTTCCAGCTGACACGACAGTGAGGTCGGCCGTGTACCCATGATTTTCCCCCATTTTCAACCCGAGCACTGCACGGGTCCTAGGACACGCCCGTGTCCTTGCCCGTGTCACCTTGACACGCCTGGGCCCCAGGCCGTGTACATGGTCTCGACATTTCGTCGCGTGGAGATCGACGACTCGATGACACGGCCTTGGACACGCCCGTGTCCTAGGCCGTGTGCCTTGTCTCGACGATCGTCGAGCGAATCTCGACGACTTCCCCTAGACGATCGTCGACACGGGTCGACACGCCCGGCGACACGCCCGTGTCGCGGGCCGTGTGCCCATTCTCGACGATTCGTCGAGTATAACTCGACGACTCCGCGGCTAAGTGTCGACACGGGTCGACACGCCCTGCGACACGCCCGTGTCGCAGGCCGTGTGCCCATTCTCGACGAATCGTCGAGTATAACTCGACGACTTCGCGGCTAAGTGCCGACACGCGCTTGACACCCCTGGGACACGCCCGTGTCCCAGGCCGTGTGCCTTCAGCCAGAACCCAAACTGGCCCAAAATGTCCCCCTTCGCTCCTTTGAGTTTTGGGGCGTTACACAATACACGACACAGATGGAGGGGGAGAGAGTACAAAAACACACAAATGAAAAAACATGAGGTCGCTACTCATCAGCAGCATCAACATCAGAGCACTCATCCTCAGAAACATCGTCAAAGCTAAAGCCAGAGGTGTCGCATCCTAGGCGCCGGCCGACAAAACGAAAGGCCTTTGCCACTCCACGCCTAAGGCCTAACTCACGGGCATCTTCCACTTGAGGCTCCACCTCCTTGGACCAGATCTCGTCACGCACCTCCTCCGCGATCAGGCTACGGTCTCTCATGTAGTCCAACGACTGCAGGTACTTCGTAAGTCCAGCAGCCTTCAGCTCCGACACGCGGCCCTCGGAAGATAGCATCTCCACTTGGGCCCTGGACACCCGCAGACGAGTCTCTAAACCGGTGGATTCCTCCTGGGAATGCTTCAACATCTGGGTGGTTCTCTCCACCAGTGCCTTCTCTACCTCCAATGCTGCACGTGCATCCTCCAACTCGGACTTCAGCCCGGACCCTATCTGACGGAATCGTGAAACGTCGCGGGCATGCTCCTCCCTCGAGGAGGCAAGCAGGCTTGTCGCCGATCTAAGCTTCTCCTCAAGGGCCAAGTACCCGTACTTCAAACACACAAAATGGTCGTTCCAAGTAATGACAGTCCGGTCCTGAGTCTCAACCTGCACAAAGGAAAAACGGAAATTAGCATAACAAGGTAAAGATTGAAAATTTCACACAAATGAAAATACCTACCACACCGCCGCCGTATGCCGCCTTTGCAGAAGGAACCCGGAGGGCCGGGCATTCAAGTACCTGAACCTCAGGGGTGGTGTCATCTCGGGCAACCAAAGGTGTCACCCCATCCGTCGTCTAAACACCAGAAGCTGTGCTGGTCTTTCTCTTCCGACAGCCACCGGAAGATGCCTCGATACTCTCCGAAGAAATGTCGCACTGCAACAAGCGCTTCTCCTCCACAAATGAGAAAATGTTGAACAAGCAATTGGCCAACTCGCGAGGCTCCGAAAACCCCCAGCATTGGGGAAAATTCCCGCTCTTTCCCCTTCTGACGGCGACAACGGTCGGGAAGCGAATTCCGCACCTCTGACAAGCCCTAAGGGTTCCTGATGTAGCCAAAAAGAGTGTTCCCATGGCGACGGTCTATCCGAGCCTCGAAATCAAGCCAACTCTTGTTGATGTGAATCTCCACGCGCTCCCCACCATCGGAGCGGACATCGCACAACTCTCGAAAGCACTCCAAAGTAAATCTCCCGCCATGCTCACGGAAGAAAACAACCATGCCCATAAGACGCACTACTCCCAATGAGGTGAACTGGGAGATCGACACCCGCAAAACTTCAAGATCTCGGTCACCTCCTCACAAGGCGGGAATCGGAAGCCAGACCTTAGAGTGCTCTCGCAGACTGTCAGCCAACCTCAGGGGGATTTTGCACTCTCTCCTCGACATGCGAAATTCTCACTTCCAAATCAGCAGGTAGCCCAAACTTCTTCCTCCAGGTAACAATTTGGTCCTCAGTGAGAGAAGAGCGCAGACGCAGTGGTCTCGCGGAATGCTTCAAGCCTTGTGCGCAAAAAAGGGGGGAAAATTGGACGCAGTAAGAGAAGCATAACTCGCGACGAAGAGACCCTGGAAACAAACCGAGGGGCGCCCTCGTGCACGCGCACGCATAAAAAATAGCTCCTACAGGCCCCGCACAGGTGCACGAGCACAAGCACGCGCACCGTGCAGGTGCGCACGCATTGTTACGCAGGCGCACTATTGCGCGCACGCAGCTACACGCGCATAAGCTGCTGCGCACTGCAGCACGCGCGCACAGCTACGCGCAGTAGCACGCGCAACAGCTGTGCATGCTGTTGTGCGCACAAGACACGCACACACTGTATCGCGCTACAGTTGCGCGCAATTGTAGCGCGCTATAATTGCGCGCTGTGCTACAGGCGCAACTGTAGCGCGCTACAGTTGCGCGCTGTGCTACAGGCGCAACTATAGCGCGCACAACTATAGCGCGCGCAACTCTAGCGCGCTCAACTCTAGCGCGCTACAGTTGTGCACATACAGCGCGCACTGTAGCACGCTACAGTGATGCGTGCAACTGTAGCGCGAGCAATGTAGCGCACTACAGTCGCGCGCACTGTAGCGCGCTGCACTAGCGCGCTACAGTGCGCGCGCAACAACTTTGCAGCGCGCACACTGCGCGCAACCGAATGCGCGCCCTGCGCAACTCGGTCCGCGCGCCCCCCTCACGTGCCCGCACGTTTTCACGTCGTCACGCCGTCCGACCATGGGCACGTCGTATAACCATGGGCACGCCGTCCACCCTCTCCCGCTCAGATTTTTTAACTTATTACCTGAGCCCGCCGGGCGCCGCTCACGGATGTTTCTGGCCTGTCGCTGGACGCCGTCATAGTCAAGGAGAATATGAGAAAATCCTTGCTCTCTCGCTCAAGCCAACCTTCGACAACAGAGGATTTGGGGCGCAATTGATGGAGATGGAGCCCCATTTATATAAGAATGGGTGTGCACTTAGACAATCTCCCATGATCCCTCCTATTGTGGAGATCATGTGTTTGACTAGTCAACCCACTCCCCCCATGATCTCCATCATAATAGGAGAGATCATGGTGGCCTCCCATTCAACAACTACCGCCGCCCGCCGCCGCCCGCCGCCGCCCGCCGTCGCCGCCGGCTGCCGCCCGCCTCCCGTCGTCGTCAACCGCCATCGTCGCATGCAGGTCGGCCACCATTTGATCGTTATTGGGCACTCATTGCCGTCCGATCTGCAAGTAACCACTCACCAAACCACTAAGTTAGTGGGGGAGGCCGCCATAACTACCTCCTGGAGGCTATAAAAGGAGTCTCATGCCTCCCCATTTCTCACATTTTACCCAGGGTCTTCTCTTCCTCAGGCCAGAGCTCTGTTGAACTCCTCCCTCGAGCCGTCTTCAAGCCGCCTACGAGTCAAGTCCCCAAGTGCGCAGAAGAAGGAAGAAGTCAACAACCGCCAACATTCAAGCACATAGCCACCAAGCTATCATTTAGCATTCCTTCGGCACAGTCTGTTGCCCATTGCGAGTCGGAAAATTCTCTCTCATCTCTAAGTTGTAACGAGGAGCGGTTTGTCGCCCTCGATTCCCCAAACGCCCTGTAACCGCGAGCAGATAGTGGACTTTGACAGGCATAGATCCGGTCACGTGGTTTTTACCCGGTTTGATGGGTTTTTCCACGTAAAACACATTGTGCCAATTCTCTCTTTTCACTAACTGTGTGCGCGCTCGACCGTCCCGAGAGCTAAGGCGGTGCAGTTACTCCGGTCCAACCGGGACGTCGAGTTTGCCCGAAACAATCCACAAGGATACTACATAGTCAAAATCGCCGGAAAATGAGGTCTAGCCGACTGGAAATTAGCAAGGAGGCGGCGCAATTGGGCGGTTGGTCGGGGGTTTTTATCGGGCATGAGCGAAATTGGGAGGGGCGGCTGCGAAAGATATGAGGGGAAGGGGTACGAATATCTCTTTTAGGGTTATAATAAATAACACTTTTTTAAAGATAAGGATGTAGGAATAGACAAAAGTGGTGTATGATTATCAATTCCCATAGATTAAGGCTTTCTTTGGTTCGGCGTTTCGCCGCCGCCTCCGTTTGGAGCAAACGCCGTCGGACGGCGGGTAAACAAACGACCGGCGGCGGCGTTTGCTCCGTTTGCACCTGCAACAAGGAGGAAACAGCCCCGATCCACTCCGTTTCGACCCCCACTTCTCCCCATCTGGTTCCAAAGTGTCATTTCGACCCAACGGATACACCTGCCACCGCCGAACCAAATATCCCCTAAGTCTTTGTTTGGCACAATGGTGGCGGTTGTAAACATATAGGTTAAACGTCATTTGTTAATGTTCACCTAAAAAACTTCATCTGTTTGAACATAAAAGTGATTGAAGTTCCTTAGGTTGGTGTTATCGAATGATAGGTTAACCCTCATGTTCATGACCGCCATCACCTTGTCAAACAGAGCCTAAGTGTTACACTTGCACTCTCATTCGATTTTTGTTTATTTCTATATTTATTGTATCAATTTTAGATGGGTATTTTGGTCATCCAACAATAGTTATTTACTAATCACAGTCATAATTAGCTAATAATATTTGATAAAAGCTGTTGCGAACTAACTCGGCGTCGAATAAACTGGACCGCCTTAGCTTTCCGGACGGTCGAGCGCGCACACAGTCAATGAAACGAGAAAGTTGACACAAGAGGTTTTAACGTGGAAAAACCCCTCAACTGGGTAAAAAAACACGTGATCGGATCTGTGCTGGTCAAAGTCCACTATCAGGTTGCGGTTACAATATGTTCGGAGAATCGATGGCGACAGACCGCTCCTCGTTACAACTTGGAGGTGTGAGAGAATTTCTGACTCGCAGAGGGCAACAGACTGTGCCGATGGAGTGTTAGATGTTGCTTGGTGGCTGGTGTGCTTGAGTGCTGGTGATGGTCGTCTTCTTCCCTTCTCTGCGCACTTGGGGACTTGGGCGTTCCTCTGGCTCGCCGGCGGCTTGAAAATAATCCGAGGGAGGAGTTCAGCAGAGCTCTGGCCTGAGAAAGAAGAAGACTCTGGAGCAAAAAGTGAGAAATGAGGAGCCTTAGAGCTTCCTTTATAGCCTCCAAGAGGTGCTTGTGGTGCCCCCCACTAACTTGGTGATTTAGTGGGTGGTTGCCCATAGATTGGACGACGACGGATGCACTGTAGTGATCGGACGGTGGCCAACCTGCAAGTGGGGCGGCGGCGGCGGCGGTCGGGCGGCGGCGGTCGGCGGCAGGTGGTGGTCGGTGGTGGTGGTGGTCGGTGGTAGTGGTGGCGGTCGGTGGCGGCGGCCGGTGGTGGTCGGCGGCGGCCGGTGGTGGTTGGTGGGGGTGGGTGGCCAGTGGTGGTGGGCGGCCGATGGTCGGTGATGGTGGTGGTGGGCGGCCGGTGGTGGTCGGTGGTGGTGGGCGGCCGGTGGTGGTGGGCGGCGGTGGTGGTGGGCGGCCGCTGGTGGGGGGCGGCCGCTGGTGGGGGGCGGCCGCTGGTGGTGGGCGGCTGGTGGCGGCGGCGGCCGGTGGCGGCGGCGGCGGTGGTGGTCGGCGGCCGCGGCCGGCCGCGCCGCGGTCGGCGGCGGCCGCGGTCGGCGGGCGGCGGTGGGCGGCGAGTGCGGTAGGCGGCGGGGCCGGCGGCGGCGGTAGTTGTTGAATGGTGGGCCCGCATGATTTCTCCTATTGTGGTGCAAATTATGGGGAGGGGGTTGAACGGTCAAACTCATGATCTCCACAATAGGAGGGATCATGGGGGAGGTGGTTAAGTGCACACTCAAGCCTTTAAATGTAGCATCATTCTCATCAATTGCCCCTCAGATCCTTTGTTGTCGGAGGTTGGCACGAGCGAGAGAACAAGGATTTTCCACCATTCCCTTCGACTATGACGGCGAGCAGCAAAAGGCCAGAAACATCGGCGAGCGGCGCCCGACGACCCCAGGTAACGTTATGTTAAAAGATTTCTGGGGGAGAGAGGGGATGACAAAAGGAAGCGCCGGCGTGCCTGAAAAGGAGGGGACTCCTGGCGCCCCCTCGATTGGGCGGCGCGGCGGCGGCTAATGCGCGGGTACGCGAGGAGGTGCGTGGACCGAGTCGTGCGGGTGCACACACATGGTATTATGCCTTGTGCGTGCGCATGCTCAGAGGTGCCCCTTGACTTGCTTCGAGAGGGTCTTCCCTTTAATTTTACCGTTGCGAGTTGGTTTTTCATACTGTATCTGATTTTTTCCTTTCTGGTGACAGAGTTTAAAGCGTACCGCGAGACCACTGCGTCTGCGCTCCTCTCTTACCGAGGACCGGGTCGTCATTTGAAGAAAGAAATTCGGGCTGCCTGCTGATTTAGAAGTGAAAATTCTGCATGTCAAAGGAGAGAGTGCCAAAATCCCCCCCCCCCCCCCCCCCCCCCCCCCCAGGCTGGCTGACGGTCTGCGAGATTATTTTGAGATTTGGCTTCCGGTTCCCGCCTTGCGAGGAAGTGATCGATATCTTGAAATTTTGCGGGGTGCCGATCTCCCAGTTTATTTCGAATTTGAATTTTCAGATTTCAGCATGTTGCAATAACTCCACAACAACTTTTCAGGATTTTGCATTGTTTTGTCACCGTTTCGAATTCTCCGGTAATTCTGCAATAAAAACATAATAAAATGATAATATTAACCACTTTAAACCAAATATAAATTTAATATCATTTTATTTGATTTAAAATTATTTTTCTCAATTAAAGCGAGCATAAAGTTCATGAACGTGAATTAAAATAACTTCTTTTCAAGAAGTTATCAATCCGTTAGTGACTTATTTAGTTCTAATTTTTGCTGAACAGGAATGAGAACCATAGTCACGATAGTTTCAAAAAATTATGTTGAAAACTTAAGCGGAAATGGAATTGGCAAAAAAAATATTGATTTTAATTTGGAACTCTTACACTGCGGTGCGGTTATTGGTTTTAATGGAACCGGAATCAAATTGAAACCGCGCCAACTCTATTCGCACATGGGGAGGACATGATTTTAGAGGTAAAATACCCTAAATTAAACATGACATTAATAATTAGGATGGCTAAAAGCTTTAAAGAAAATAGTTTATAAACAATTAAATTTAGCACGAATAACCAATGAACGAAGTAGAATTTGAGAGAACTAAGCTCATACCTGAACACAAGACACAAAATGAAATAGGAAAGGATATTTTGTTTGACAAAAAAACGAGCATATGCAAAGATAGTGAAATTTCACAAAAGATCGTCGAAAATTTGAAAAATCCGAGTTCGAATTTGAAACATGATCTGAAAATTTCTCATTGTAGGTGTATTTTTTGGGTGAAGAGGGCAACAAACGACAATAAAGGGTCGATGACCGGCAGAGGCGTCGTCGCTATGACCCAAAAGCACAGTTGCCGCCATCATACTACTGTGTGTGATGAGCAACAGTACAGTGTGACACATTATTAGAGTGAGTCCTCCTACAACATGATATGTGATTTGAGGATGAACCATACAGAAGCTGGTTAGTAACTCTATTCTCGACCAATAGTATGTCATTTATTAAGTAATTTAGCATTTGAGGTCAATATGGATTCAATTTTTACAAAGTGACTCTGAGACGGCCTCGATTTTCATGCCAAAGGTCTAAAAAGGATGATAAGGGGTCACCCGGTCCCTCCGTTTGTTGAGGATAGCGTGAAATTCATCTCTTAGGCACAATCAAATTAATATAGGGTAATACAGTAAGCGCACAAAAATTCTGAACAACGTGCAACGCATTTACAAAAATATATAACATCAATATTCAATATGCGAAGAAGTATATCAATGCCCGTTATAAAAACACCGCGGAGAAGCCGAACTCGCTCGATCCGCGGGAGAGTGAACAATTTTGATTGCAATCCACTAGCACAGCGGGCCGACAAGGTTCGTGACAGAACGAACCTTCGTTTTCGTTAGACAACCCTCCGCCACCGGAGAAGCACTCCACCGAGACTTTGTCTTGTCGCGCCTATGTAGTCTGTCATCGTGTCTCCGCCAACCATAAACCCGTCACACCCATTCTAGCCCACAGCAACCTTGCCGCAAAGGTTGTAGCCCGCCGTCGTCTCGCCATACTGGCATCCACTGGCTTGTTCATGCTGACGTGCTCCGGTGTTCGCTGGCGCCTTCCGGCGCCGGCTGCGGCACTCGAGCGTCCTTGGCCTCAAGATCAAGAGTAACTTCGACTTCTCTCCTCGGTTAGTTGGTTGGTCTTTTCTCTTCATGGCTGGCCACTGCCATTTTCTCTTTATAAAGCAATGAAATTATAAACTATTTCATTCGTCACATGGGCTACCGCTTATCAGAGAAGTCAAAAGTTTTCCCTTTTTGAAAAATCTAAATGTCACATGGGTTGCTCGTCCTACATGGTGGAGTTAGGTGGAGAAATAGATACAAACCAACTCAACAATCGCCTCATTGGTTTGGATTTCAAACACCACATTTTGCACAAAGCATTATCGACATGAAGCGCAATATGTATGATGGACAGTCTGCACAAAGCATAGTTTGCACAAAGCACCAGTTTGCAAGAAATACCAATCGAACGAAGCACTGTCTGCATATAGTAATAACTGCATGAAGAACCATCTCAACCTCGAGACATCAACCGATTTACTCTAGTCTACATCATCTCTATCATGGTTCATCTAAGGGATGTCGACGCACCGAGATCGCAAAAGATGACTCAATGAACCGAGTCATATAAGGGTCATCCACTGCACCACCACGACCATCCACCACGTCATCACAAAAATCATAGACACGACACCTCACATCATGGTCCTTATTTGTTGGTATAGACTATCACGCTGCACAGCTTTTCTGAGCACGGTACACCCTCACTTCACTTTCAGGACTCCACCTCAGGCCACCCAAGTGTAACCACTTAAATCCAATTTGCTCAATGATGTTGAATCCTTACGCGGCTTGGGCATTATATGCACCCTCTCATGCTTATGAACCACCCCATCATGCATCCTCAAGTCAATCATCCATATCCTTGTGACCACGTACCTCGAGTCGTCACTTCCGGAGATCAAAACATTGATGCAACAGAGCAATTGTGTTGTGACACATCGGGATCTAACATCCAGCTATCAGAGTCGCTCTGACTTTCAATGGTGGCGAGGGCATCATCACTCTGCACCCTGACCCAATGTCACTTTGTCCGCACCCTGGCTTCGAGACCTTTTGCACACTATGAACTCCCTCTCCTGTGTGATTGCACTGTCTGCAATGGTAGTATACCATACCCTTCTTTGGCCTAGATCGATACCGTGCTCCTCTCAATCCCTTGTTGAACTACCTCACCTTACCCTTCGCTGCTACCAAGATATAACTGCCTATAGGAGTAGGGCCCTTAAACATCTCTTTGGATAGCACTACGATCATGACCTCCTCTAGCTCTATTATATTATTCTCATACAAGAGTGTCGTCACCAGAGCTGGTAAATCTTTGTGAGCGAGGTAAGAAGTGATAGGGTCTTCACGTCTTCCTCCGTCTTTGTGCCAACTGCCTTCAATTGACACAAAAAAAATCATTGAACACTTTTTGGTGTTCACACAGATTATTTCCTCTCTGTAACATATCAACAAGCATCATGACCCTCTCATGGACATACACCTGTCATAGGTCAAACTCGCCACTATCGCTGAACTTCTACACTAAAAAATTGTCCAGATTCATGTTCTTCCCAGTCATGATTGCCCTCTAGCATGACTGGGAGACCTAATTAATTAAAAGGCCAGATTTGAAAGGATGAGGAGCTGATCTAGTCATCACCCACTGCAGAACCATCCTCCAAAAGTTCAATCAGTCATCTACAACACCTCCCTCTAATACCACTTATTGGTGGTAATGTGAAATCCAACCCAAATCAATACATTGTAACACAAGAAACACACAACAATTTGAACTATGCACTATATATATATATATATATATATATACACACACACAAAATCCATATATGAAGAAGTATACTGACGTCCGTTACAGAAACACCGTGGAGAAACTAAACTCGCTCGCTACGTGTGAGAGAGAATAATGTTGACTACAATCCACTAATACAGTGGACACACAAGGTTTGTGACAGAATGAACCTTCTGTAAAAAAGTTTGGATTTTGGAATGAGCAGAAGTTATATCAACTAAAAAGTTGGATCACATCCAGAGACACATGCAGCAACAACAGTTCTTTATTGATAATAACAGTCTTCTTACAAAACGAGACATACTTGGCGAGACATGATTTCGCCAGCATGTAAAAACAACAGAACAAAAACAGGAAGATAACTACAGCCTGAGAACACAGTCCGCTGAGACCGCAACAAACCGCAGCTGCTGTCCGTCAGACCGCCGAGACCGGCACACTGCACTGGCCGCTCGAACACGAACACAGTCCGCAACCTCCAGAACCAGACCGCCGCTTCAGAACTGCACTCTACAGGTTGTTATCCGTGAACTGCCCTAAGTCTCCAGCTAGAAGAAAAGCTGCTTGGTCCTATCCGCACAACCTGCAAGACAAGTTACTTCAGCAAGCCACGCAATCAGAAAATTCAGTGTGCAGGTTCCAACACGAGTTTGTTCTTACTGTTCTTCGATGATTATGTTGTTAACGGGGGGTCCTATTTATAGGCACGAAGAGAAATGTGCTCACCGCCCTAGCTGATAGAAACACCTCCCCCTGCCCGCAATCAGCCTTCATCAGTTCGCTCAGTCCGCATGGACATGGTCGGTCTACAAGCCAATCTGCCTACAACACTCGTGGATAAGGACCAGTCCGCAACACCTGCGGACACCAATCCAGCTCGCAACAGACCACCTAGTTCGCCAAGTCCACCAAGACCACCGAAGGCAAGCAAGGTAATTTACAACAAGACTGTGAACAAGGCAATAGACCGCCAAGTCCGCCGGACCAATAACGATCTCACGAACTCCAACTTCAGTCCGCATAGGCCACTCAAGATCAATCTTCACGGCATCAATCTTCACGGCACCTACGGCAGCCCGCAGCTCGCATAGCCCGCAGCCCGCATATGCAATAGGCCGCACCGTAGCACGCTTAGACCGCTGTCTCGAGTCCGCTTTGTCGTCCATACAGTCCGCGCAGTTCGCATGGTTTGTCTGATCGGTCATTTACACCAAAAATTTCAACACATAGACCTCGGCTCCAGTCCGTTATGTTCTCCGCACAGTTCGCGCACTCCACGCGGTTTGTCTGATCAGCCACTTACACTTCAACAATTTCAACACTCCCCCTTGAAGTGGGAAGTGAAAATCAGCCCAAGCAAACTCCGCAACCGGGTGAATGGTCCCTTGGCAAGCGGCTTCGTGAGGATGTCTGCCACATTGTCCATACTCCGAACATGCTCAACCATGAGAGATCCCTCCAACATCTTCTCACGAATGAAGTGGTGCTCGATCTCTATATGTTTGGTTCTCACGTGACAAATTGGATTATTCATCAGTTTGAGAGCACTCTCATTGTCCCCGCGGAGCAGAGTAGGATCTCGAACCTTCATATGGATGTCATCCACCAATCTTCTGAGACAGATGGATTCTTGAGCTGCCAAGGATGAAGCCTTATATTCTGCTTCTGTGGTAGAGACAGATACCGAGTCCTGCTTCTTGCTACACCAGGATACAGCTATTGGGCCCGCCATAAAGACGTATCCAGACGTCGACTTCCGATCATCCGAATCTCCCCCATAATCAGCATTCATGTAGCCATGCAACTCGAAACTTGTGCCTCTCCTAAAAAAGAGACCCATATCTGAGGTTGACTTCACATACTTTAATATGCTTTTTGCTGTCATCAGATGAGGTTTCCGTGGTTCCGCCATGTACCGAGTCACCCTGCCAACTGCATATGCAATATCTGTCCTAGTTATCGTCAGGTAGATCAAGTTTCCAACCAGAGCTCGGAACACCAAAGGATCAAAAAGAATTCTCCCCTCACCACGTCGAAGTTTCAGACCTACTTCTAAAGATGTAGAACTACTTTTCCCTCCTTCCATGCCAAATCGTTGTACGATCCACTCTGCATAGACAGTTTGGGACACAATCATTCCGTTCTCCCACTTCTGTATCTCAAGTCCAAGTAAATAGTGAAGCTCACCCAAGTCCTTCATCTCAAATCTGATAGCAAGCTCGGTCCTCAGCCTTACTACCTCCTCATTTGAATTTCCGGTAGCAATCATGTCATCCACATACAACAGTACGATGACCTGAAGCTCCCTCCTCTTCTTGACGAACAGGCTAGAATCTGAGTCTGAAGCAAGAAACCCGCGGAACAAGAGCTACTTTGCAATCTTCTCATACCATGCTCTTGGCGCTTGCTTCAGCCCGTAAAGGGCCTTCTTCAGCTTGCAGCGTAGTTTAGATGCTCTATAAACTCAGGCGGCTGGATCATAAAGATATCCTTGTCAATCTCGCAGTACAAGAAGGCATTCTTCACGTCGAGCTGCCAAATCTCTCATCCACTGAACGCTGCTAAGGCAATAACCACCCGTACTGAACTCATTTTAGCAACTAGACTAAACGTCTCCTCATAATCTTTCACATATGATTGTGAAAATCCTCAAGCTACAATGCGAGCCTTGTACCCCTGTGGTCTTCTTGAAGCATGATGGCTCCCGCTCATCCAGAGGACCAGTAAAGAAATATGAGACGAAACTCATCATATTTCCTTATGTGCAACGAGCTGGTGTTTTGATAGTCCTCTTTGATCTCCTCAAAGCTGGCTCTAGAATAACCACCTCCTCAACTGTCTCTTCTGTACTAGCTTCTTTCCCATACGTGTTTGGAGCATCGCTCCCCCTACTTCCAGAAGCAGAAGTTTTTGCCTCTGTGCTAGACATGGTTGGAGCTCCTGGTGAAACAGACAGCTCTACTTGAAGATTCACAACAGCTTTTTCTTGTCCGTAAACCCTGCTCTCAGGTAGTTCAACTCCTGAACTCCCTTTGTAAGATGTCAGCTCATCAAACACCACATCCCGAGAAATAACAAATCTCCGTGTCTCTGGATCCATGCACTTCCAACCCTTCTTCCTGTCATCATACCTCACGAAGACTAGCTTCCTTGCTTTCGCATCTAGCTTCGTCCGAAGAGTGTTAGGAACATGCACATAACAGGTTGACCCAAATACCCGAATGTGAGCAACACTTGGTTTCTCCTTGAACATCAGTTCATGAGGAGTCATCATGTTGATTGGACTTAGAGACATTCAGTTAATAACATAGGCTGCACAAGACATTCCCTCGGCCCAGAAGGACCTTGCGATACTCTTGACATGAAGCCAGCACTTGTAGGTCTCCGTCAGATGACGGATCTTCCTCTCTACAACTCCATTCTGCTGTGGGGTATGTGCACAAGTAAGCTCTCTCCGAATACCGCACCATTGTCAGAGGTGAACTCCCCACCATTGTCAATCCTTAACTTATTAATCTGCAGGCCTAGTCGACCTTCCACGTGTAACGCCCCCACGCGTCACGTGACATATAATGGTGGGTCCGGTCGGGGCGCCACGCCATATGCCACAGACAAGCTAAGGAATTACTTATGGAAATCAAAATCTACTCGCATCCTAACTCAATCCATTCTAGCGCAGCATTTTTTTAGTTAAATGAACTCAGCTCAGAGAATGTCCACTATTATATAAAGTCCACATTTATATATTAACAACAGGAATGTATACAACTCGCACACACATGGCCTTAAGGCCTTACAGTTTTCTCTTTGCACAAATACATTTTCGTACATCGGCACGCATGCCGGACATACATGAAATCCAAACACGCTGGCCTTCGAGGGCCTTCCGCAGCAATCCATCCATTCCGCTCATTTCATTTCAAGCAGCAGCACCTGCAAACACATATCCACCGAAGAGCGGCAAACAAAGTAACGGTCAGCTTTAGCTGACCACTTATAATGACCCTACCCCTTACCCGGGGCAGTGGTTCCTTCCCTGTATGCATTGCCATATCATAATCTCTATCAATCTATCAATCACATCCATAACACAAACGCTGGTATCCACCAGACGCTCTGTGCACTCAGGGCACCTTCTTGGTGTACCGGGTATCCCAGTCGTACATTGCCGATTAGAGGTTCTTCACTTGTTGGTTGGGCGGTTCAATCCTAGTCCACCAATCCGCAGGCTGGCGATATCCCGTCCATACCACTCAGAGGTACTAACCTCACAGCATACACAAACAACCAGAGCAGATCGACCCACACCATGTGGTGTAGCAAGCCGGGTTTAACTCGGCTCCCCAGGCATTGCCACCAATCGATCCCTTATCTATCCAGATCAACCCACCCTAGTGGTATAACATGACAGGTTTATCTCGCGCTCCCCAGGCGTGCTATCAATTGATCGCTCATCACAACCAGGAGCTTAACCAAAGCCTCCATTCATACATAACCAACATCACATCTTATTCATTCCTCCATACATTCATTCAACAAAACATAACTCGTTCATATCATCAAATCCACAGAGTCTTCTCCGGTTTACCCATGATTCATCACCAATCCAAACTACCAGTCCAGATGGGTTTCACAAAGCATGCATATGCTGTACTCCACTCTTCCGGCTCTAGATTCAAACTCAACGAAGGAATCGTTTACGAAATCCACCTCTCAGTGGAGGATTCCGAGCACATGCACAAAGAAAGGACTTCGATGTCCAAGAAGGAGATCGTTACCCTTGAAGATCGCTTCGGCGCCATGAAGTAGCTAGATGGAAGTCACCGCCTCGGCTTTTCCTTCACAAATCCGCTCTCGGATCTTCAATCCGCACTCCGCAGCTCCTCCAGCAGCTGACTTTCCTTCCACCTTCCTTCCCTTGCTTTCCCTTATTTTCTCTCTCTCTCTCTCTTGGAATGAGAAGAAGAAAGAGAATATGAAGATGAAGGGCTTTTATCTCATTTCCCGGCCTTTATCCACATGGAAGGAGGCTGAACCACTGGATCCAAAATCAGGGAAACGAGTGGCTCGGATTTACCCAAAAATCACCTGAACACGACCTGACACGCCCTGTGACACGCCCGTGTCACGTGCCGTGTCACTTGACACGCCCTCCGACACACCCGTGTCACTGGCCGTGTCTCTCACACAACACAATCTCCACTTAACCCGAGCAGGACACGGCCTTGGGACACGCCCATGTCCCAAGCCGTGTTCACCAGGACACACCCGTGTCCTCAGGCATACGCATTCCCGGCTGACCCGTGTAACTGACACGCCATGTGACATGCCCGTGTCATAGGCCGTGTACTCTGCACTCGACAATCGTCGACCAAAATTCGTCGACCACACACCCAACAGCCCAACCCAAGCACGACACGCCCTGGGACACGCCCGTGTGCCAGGCTGTGTCACCCATGCCTGAACCCAAATGGACTTTGGGGTGTTACAATCCTCGCCTCCTTCAAAGAAATTTCATCCTCGAAATTTGGCTCACTACAATCAGCTACACAACCACTTAATGTTGCACCATTCGCAACCATTCACTCGAACAAAGCGAGCCAGATTCGAGCTCAGAGGCCATGTCTTGTCTCACCCCCAAAGCATCGCACAAACTAAACAATACATACAACATATACATACATCCCTAAAGTCCATTTGTGCACATGCAGTCACAAAATTGATCAAGTGATCGAGAAACAAACACATCATCGAGCTATATCATAATCGAGCGATCACTTCACTGTCACAAGTGTGCACCAACATGTTATTAGTCAACATACCCCAACACCTATATGTACCACTATTCACAGCAGTAGTGCATCCTCATACATCTCCCATAGTCACATCCTCCAAATGACACATATTACTATTCTACGTGTCCTTCCGCTGCTTAGCCGCCTGATTTTGCAGATATCGTTTTATCGGCTCTTGAAGTCCCAAATTGAACACTCGTGGCTGAATTTCACCAACTGAGCTTTACGGCTCTTGCACTTCCAAGTTATGCAATCGCGGTTGCGTACGGGATGCAGATGACTCGGCCACTGCTTTACCCTTTTCTTCATACAACGCACCTATTTTTTTTCTCACTCCCTGACAGGGCATTCCAACAAAAATAGGCAATATGTCCTTGCTTCCCGCATTTATAACATATACGTGTATCAACACGCCCTTGCCCATAAGTCGCCCCCGAAGAAATAGTCGACGAAGCTGATTCAACAAGCCTAAACCTTTTCTTTTCTCGTCGTCTAAACTCGGATTGCTCCGACTGCGACACTTTAAACTCTGGCTTCTCCACTGCTAGTCTTTTCTTCTCTTGCACGCGCTTCAAATCCTTTTCCAACGCACGGGCCGTATCGACCAATGCTTGGAAGCCTTGGTTCACTGAACTCGGGAGGACCAACCTCAACTCATCCTGCAGTCCTTCATAAAAACGATTCGTCTTTCGCGCTTTCTTCGAGAAGGTAGACCCCGCATATCTCCCAGTATGGTAAATTCATGCAGGTACGTATTAATATTAGCCTCACCCGGCACCAGCCGTTGAAACTCGTTCTCCATCGCAATCCGCTGCGACAATGGTAAATATTTGGCGAGAAATAATCGGGAGAATTCATCCATTAAAACCTCTGCTAACCCTCGACCCTCCAAGTGATGGACCTCCATCTCATCCCACCACAGTCTCACATCTTCTTCTAGCAGAAAAGTGGCTAAGGTCACTTTCTGCTCCTCTGTAGTTCTGATTGCAGTCAGAATCCTCTTTACTCTAGCCAACCAATCTTCCGCCTGCGTTGGAGAAATCGCTCCACCAAACGTAGGTGGATGAAAATCCATAAAGCTTTTCAATGACTCGTCTATTGCTTGCGCCTCCACCACAACTACAGCATGTTCTTGCCTTGTACCAGTCTGTCCCGGTACTCCTACAGGCCTTGCCTACCCAGTCGGCTGCTCCTGTAATACCGCAAGCACCGTCTCCGTCACCACCCGTATGGTCTCCTCCAAAGGAGGCGCAGGTGCTTCAACGGGTGTTGCACTCTCATTAGACCGCTGGGATTCAGACTGCCCAGCACCACTCCTCGCCACCTATCAATGTACAAAACACCATTAATCAGTCATGTCATAACGGTAATGATACATTGACTACACACTCACGCACGTTACGTGCATTAAATACATTCCTAGTAGACATTCGTGAGTTCAATTATGTTCTCTCCTCCCAAATAATCTCAACCTGGCTCTGATACCACTTTGTAACGCCCCCACGCGTCACGTGACATATAACGGTGGGTCCGGTCGGGGCCCCACGCCATATGCCACAGACAAGCGGAGTAATTATTTGTGGAAATCAAAATCTACTCGCATCCTAACTCAGCTCAGAGAATGTTCACTATTATATAAACTTCACATTTATATGTTAACACCAGGAATGTATACAACTCGCACACACATGGCCTTAAGGCCTTATAGGTTTCTCTTTGCACAAATACATTTTCATACATCGACACGCAGGCCGGTCATACATGAAATCCAAACACGCTGGCCTTCGAGGGCCTTCCGCAGCAATCCATCCATTCCGCTCATTTCATTTCAAGCAGCAGCACCTGCAAACACATATCCACCGAAGAGCGGCAAACAAAGTAACGGTCCGCTTTAGCTGACCACTTATAATGACCCTACCCCTTACCGAGGCAGTGGTTCCTTCCCTGTATGCATTGCCATATCATAATCTCTATCAATCTATCAATCACATCCATAACACAAACGCTGGTATCCACCAGATGCTCTGTACACTCAGGGCACCTTCTTGGTGTACCGGGTATCCCAGTCGTACACCGCCGAATAGAGGTTCTTCACTTGTTGGTTGGGCGGCTCAATCCTAATCCACCAATCCCGCAGGCTGGCGACATCACATCCATACCACTCAGAGGTACTAACCTCACAGCATACATAAACAACCAGAGCAGATCGACCCACACCATGTGGTGTAACAAGCCGGGTTTATCAATGCTCCCCAGGCATTACCACCAATCGAACCCTCACTTATTCCTGATCGACCCACCCTTGTGGTACAGCAAGCCGGGTTTAACTCGGCTCCCCAGGCATTGCCACCAATCGATCTCTTATCTATCCAGATCAACCCACCCTAGTGGTGTAACAGACCAAGTTTATCTCGCGCTCCCCAGGCGTGCTACCAATTGATCTCTCATCACAACCAGGAGCTTAACCAAAGCCTCCATTCATCCATAACCAACATCACATCTTATTCATTCCTCCATACATTCATTCAACAAAACATAACCCGTTCATAACATCAAATCCACGGAGTCTTCTCCAGTTTACCCATGATTCATCACCAATCCAGACTACCAGTCCAGATGGGCTTCACACAGCATGCCTATGCCGTACTCCACTCTTCCAGCTCTAGATGCAAACTCAACGAAGGAATCACTTACAAAATCCACCTCTTGGTGGAGGATTCCGAGCACATGCACAAAGAAAGGACTTCGATGTCCAAGAAGGAGATCGTTACCCTTGAATATCGCTTCGGCACCATGAAGTAGCCGGATGGAAGTCACCATCTCGGCTTGTCCTTCACAAATCGGCTCTCGGATCTTCAATCCGCACTCCGTAGCTCCTCCAGCAGCTGACTTTCCTTCCTCCTTCCTTCCCATGCTTTCCCTTTCTTTTTCTCTCTCTCTCGGAATGAGAAGAAGAAGGAGAATATGAAGATAAAGGGCTTTTATCTCATTTCCCGGCCTTTATCCACATGGAAGGAGGCTGAACCACTGGATCCAAAATCAGGAAAATGAGTGGCTTGGATTTACCCAAAAATCACCTGAACACGACCTGACACGCCCGTGATACGCCGTATCACAGGCCGTGTCACTTAA